>JAKCPI010026077.1:0-38239 GCA_023213315.1 Euborellia annulipes | reverse complement strand
ATAGAGAGAGCTCTTAAACTATTCTAAGAAAGTAATGATCTCAAATTTTACATACAAGTTGGTATTAATACGCAACACTTTGTGCCAAGGTTCAGTTCTAGCTCAAACCGTTCACTAAAAATAAAGAAATACATGTCACCAAAAATTTTCAAAGAACGTATAGAGCCTTTGAAGAAGATAATTATGTTCTGGATGCTGATGATCAATCTGGTACTTTTAGGGTCATTTACAACAGGACATTTGCCGAGCAACACGCAATCAGCCGTCTTCTGGCTTATGGTAAACATCACAGAGCTAAACGAGTAAGTTATTTCTCTATCACTAATTATATATTATATATATTGCATAATAAAATATGTATTATTAATATAAAATGGATTAGGCAGGAGTGGGCTAATCTTTTTAAAGAAAGTGCGCAATGAAGAATTTTCATAATTTTGCGGGCGCAAGCTTATATTTATATACATGATATAATTTTTTTCCCGATTCCACATACAGGTTTAAATCGCATAGAATCTTTATTTTTTATATTAGAAAATGTATAAAAAATATATTTTTCTATCAATTATTTAGTCAATAAAGAGGAATTTTCCAAAAATTCTTACAGCTTCTAAAAATTTTTTCGAACATTAATATTTTATTTTTATTAGTTATGTCCATCGATTAAATTATTAAAGTTATTATTATCATTTCCGTCCATAATTTGTATTAATTTGAAAGTTTATAATAGGAAAATAAGGACAAGTTTTTATGTGTGACTTTTTTATTTATCAGCCAACGTTTCGTCGACTTTGCCGACTTCTTCAGGGCTTCTACAATTATAAGAACATTATTAATATCAAGTTACAAAAATACAATTACAATTCCAGAACAAACATGTATTAATAGTTTACCCACCAAATAGTCATGCCACACATTCGTCTAAATTTTCTTGTTATCTTCGTTACCATTGAAGACCATCAGAAACACAAATTTCAAAAAAATATTTAGCGCATTCACATAAACAATTTTTCTTTCTTTTCTCTTTTATATTAATAATTTTTATACTTATGTTATTTCTAGTTTTATCTAACTAGCTGCAAGGCCCGCCTTCGGCGGCCCTCTTGCTAGCCAGGGGGCACGCCCCCTGGACCCCCAACCCACGAATCCCACCCTCACACTACACTCCCCCCCCGACCCATCCAGCACCCCTACCCCCGCACCATGAACCCGTGCCCAACCCCCGCCCCCATACCACAGAACCCAAACCTCACCCCCCACTCCAACCCACCACACTCCCCGAAACCCACCCAGCACCCCAACCCCCGCCCCCACACCACCACCCCAACCCTCACCCCACCCACCTCGGGCCCCCAACCCACGAACCCCAACCTCACCCCCCACTCCAACCCACCACACTCCACGAAACCCACCCAGCACCCCAACCCCCGCCCCCACACCACCACTTCAACACTCTAACCTGCACCCCCCACCTCGGACCCCCACCCCGTACCACCCCACTACGCCACTGGACCCTCACCTGAACCCCCCATCCACCAACCTTGCACCCCCCCGCCCCCCCCCCCCTACTCCGCCATACTCCCTCACTCCACCGCCATTCCACTCCGCGCATCCCATGCCCTAACCCACCCCCACTCCACCCCCGCACCCAGTTTTTGCATTTCTAGCCTTCTAGTGACCCACAGATTATGTAAACAAAATTTGGTTGAGTTTGGTCCAAGAGCAAGAATTTTCATTTTTTGACCCCCCCCCCCATTTTAGGTGGTTAGTTTTTGCATTTCTAGCTCTCTAGAGGCCCACAGATTATGTATACAAAATTTGGTTGAGTTTGGTCCAAGAGCAAGAATTTTCATTTTTTGACCCCCCCCCCCATTTTGGGTGGTTAGTTTTTGCATTTCTAGCTCTCTAGAGGCCTACAGATTATGTATACAAAATTTGGTTGAGTTTGCTCCAAGGGCAAGAATTTATATATTTTTCTCCTTCCCCCCCCTTTTTGGGTGGTTTTTGGGGGAATTTTTTTAAACAAAAGTTGTCAGAAATCACATCCCCTACAACTTTGCTCATTATAAAATTTCCCGTAGAGTTAATAGTTTAAGAGTTATTTGATAATTTTCATTCGTGCACCCCCCCCCCAAACCCCCTTTTGGGGTCAAAATATCAAAACGTTATATAGCTAAAAACGTAAGTTAGAAGACCTCTGATACAAATATGAAATTTCATAATAATCCCTTCAGCCGTTTTGACGTGAATCGTGAGCAACTTTTCGCGGAAACCACTGAAACAGACAGACAGACAGACATACAGACAGGAATTTTGTTGAGGGTGTTTTCGTTCATAACTTTGCTTGAAACGTGTGCAACCAAAATTTGGCGTGATTTGGACCAATGTACAGACAAAACCTTAATTTTATATATATAGATGTAATTGTTAATATAAAAAGAAAAGAAAGAAAAATTGTTTATGTGAATGTGCCAAATATTTTTTGAAATTTGTGTTTCTGATGGTCTTCAATGGTAACGAAGATAACAAGAAAATTTAGACGAATGTGTGGCATGACTATTTGGTGGGTAAACTATTAATACATGTTTGTTCTGGAATTGTAATTGTACTTTTGTAACTTGATATTAATAATGTTCTTATAATTGTAGAAGCCCTGAAGAAGTCGGCAAAGTCGACGAAACGTTGGTTGATAAATAAAAAAGTCACACATAAAAACTTGTCCTTATTTTCCTATTATAAACTTTCAAATTAATAAAAATTGTTAACGGGAATGATAAGAACTTAATTTTAATGCCGATAAGAATAATTAATATTTTATTGCTAACGTTTCGTATTCTTTCATTGATGTTGACGACTATGCCTTGATATGTTTACTAAGAAAGAATAATTATAAAAATGACAAATATGCAGGGAAGTTAACTATTTGAGCCCTGAAGAAGTCAACAAAGTTGACGAAACGTTGGCAATAAAATATAAATTATCTGCATAAAAAATATAGTCCTTATTCCCCGATACCAACTTTAATAATTAATATTTTATTAGTACATACTGGATTCCAACTGGAAATATTATTAGAAACCAATGGGGCAAAATGATCAAATAAATCAAATGATTAAAGTTAACTATATAATATAATAAATTTATTATAATATGTGCAGTTATAAAAAATTATTAATTTTAAATATTTTAAAAAAAGTTAAAAAATAAATTTTTAATTTACAGTAGTTTCCGTGGAATCGTGTTGCGGGCTCATAATAACTCAATTGTTGGCGCATTTGCGCCCATGGACGCGAGGTTGGCCACCCCACTTAAAGGATTAGACTAGAAAATTTAATTAAATAGGAAAATAAAAGAAGTAAATGTTCAGATTTTTTTTTTTATTTTAATTAGATAATAGAATAATAGAGTATACATATAAACAAATTTTAGAAAAATTATTATCTAGGTCATTTACATATATAGATTTGTTAAAGCTTTATTGTTTAAAATGATTATTAATTAATTTATTGGAACAAAATTTTTATTTATACACACTTGAAATATTACATTATTGTGTATTGACACTTAGTACCTACATAATTTACAAATGTTTAAATCCACTCACTTTTCTAGTATTTGGAATAATTTTATAATATTTTTAGAAAAAAATGAAATATATGTTTATTAAAGCTTTTTATTATTTTAATTATAAAACGCAAAATTAATAAATACATTAGACAATAGAGTATAAAGGAAAATTATATACAATAAAAATAATTAAAATGTCAATACATCAACATTGACATCTTTCTAATAATTAATATATAATATATATAAAAAATAATTTTTAAGAAAAAAATAAAAACCGACTTCAAAAAATTAAATGCAACAAATAAAATACACTAAAAGGTATAAAATAATTATTATCTTATTTAGTTACAACTAAACGACGAAATATTAACATGAAATTACTTTTTGAAGTCGGTGCCAAACAAACTATACCTATAAGCGAGCGTACCCGCCAAACGTACTAAGTAAGATCCGTCGAGTGCGATTCATAAAAGGTATATGTTTGGCACCAACTTCAAAAAGTAATTTCATGTTAATATTTCGTCGTTTAGTTGTAACTAAATAAGATAATAATTATTTTATACCTTTTAGTGTATTTTATTTGTTGCATTTAATTTTTTGAAGTCGGTTTTTATTTTTTTCTTAAAAATTATTTTTATTTTTCTCTTTTTAGTGATGTTATTAATAGTGATCATATCATCAGAACTTGACCAAATTAATATGACACCATCCCTAAGACACCCCCTTTCGGATAAAAAAAGAACCATCGAAATCGGTTCATAAACAAAGAGGTTAGGTCTAAACAAACCTAAACAAACCTAATAAAAAAGGTCTAATACCTATGAAAAAAAATCGAAAAAAAAATGGGACCAATCGGAAGCTAGACTGGACCCAATGCAAAAAAAATTTTCAAAATCGGTTGACAATTGGCGGAGATATGAGGTAACATAGGCACAAAAAAAAAAAAAAAAAAAAAAAAAAAAAAAATTCAATCGAATAGAGAACCTCCTCCTTTTTTGAAGTCGGTTAAAAAAAAGGTCCAATACCAATGAAAATAAGCTGACGTGTTCTGATGTGGCCATCCACTTGACTTTACCATACAACCTGGCCCCTCACTTATATTTAATATTTAATAAAATTATTTATAATCATGTAGGGGAGGGGGTTAGTTTTTGCATTTTTAGACTTCTGGGGGCCCACTGATTATGTATACAAAATTTGGTTGAGTTTGCTCAAATGGCCTAGATTTTTAATTTTTAACCCCCCTCCACCCCCTTAATTTTGGGTCGATATGCACCAAAATCTAATCAGCTCTTAATCTCAATGGACCAAAACTACGTGTGAAATTTGGTTTCGATATTCACACTAGTTTTTGAGCTAGCTCGTCCACAAAATTTGGTAACGCACAGACTAAACCTTTGATACAAGAGTACATTTTTTTTTTACCACTCCCCCCATTTGGTTAGTTTTTGCATTTTTAGACTTCTGGGGTCCCACTGATTATGTATACAAAATTTGGTTGAGTTTGGTCAAATGGCCTAGATTTTAAATTTTAACCCCCCTCCCTCACACTAGTTTTTGAGCTAGCTCGTCCACAAAAATTTGGTAACGCACAGACTAACAGACTAACAGACATTTTGACAAAACAATTATTATCTCGAAAAATATAATTTTTTCGATGTTCACTTATTAGAGCTTTTTTGTAGACCGAAATGCCATGGTTTCGCTCAATTTTTTTAATCAAAATAGTTTCAGCCGTTTTTGAGATATTTCGAAAAAAAGAAGGAAAAAAACACTTTTTTCATGCACGATTACAATACTTTTGACCATACCCTGTATGGTGATAATAAAAATAATTTTTAAGAAAAAAATAAAAACCGACTTCAAAAAATTAAATGCAACAAATAAAATACACTAAAAGGTATAAAATAATTATTATCTTATTTAGTTACAACTAAACGACGAAATATTAACATGAAATTACTTTTTGAAGTCGGTGCCAAACAAACTATACCTATAAGCGAGCGTACCCGCCAAACGTACTAAGTAAGATCCGTCGAGTGCGATTCATAAAAGGTATATGTTTGGCACCAACTTCAAAAAGTAATTTCATGTTAATATTTCGTCGTTTAGTTGTAACTAAATAAGATAATAATTATTTTATACCTTTTAGTGTATTTTATTTGTTGCATTTAATTTTTTGAAGTCGGTTTTTATTTTTTTCTTAAAAATTATTTTTATTTTTCTCTTTTTAGTGATGTTATTAATAGTGATCATATCATCAGAACTTGACCAAATTAATATGACACCATCCCTAAGACACCCCCTTTCGGATAAAAAAAGAACCATCGAAATCGGTTCATAAACAAAGAGGTTAGGTCTAAACAAACCTAATAAAAAAGGTCTAATACCTATGAAAAAAAAACGAAAAAAAAATGGGACCAATCGGAAGCTAGACTGGACCCAATGCAAAAAAAATTTTCAAAATCGGTTGACAATTGGCGGAGATATGAGGTAACATAGGCACAAAAAAAAAAAAAAAAAAAAATTCAGTCGAATAGAGAACCTCCTCCTTTTTTGAAGTCGGTTAAAAAAATTCTGTTGAATTGAGAGCCTCCTCCTTTTTTTCGAAGTCGGTTAAAAATTTTAAAATAGAGATAAAATTTTTAAGAAAAAATAAAAACCGACTTCAAAAAAAAAAATTAAGTGCAACAAATATAAAAATACACTAAAAGGTATAAAATAATTATTATCTTATTTAGTTACAACTAAACGACGAAATATTAACACGAAATTACTTTTTAAAGTCGGTGCCAAACAAACTATACCTATAAGCGAGCGTACCCGCCAAACGTACTAAGTAAGATCCGTCGAGTGCGATTCATAAAAGGTATATGTTTGGCACCAACTTCAAAAAGTAATTTCGTGTTAATATTTCGTCGTTTAGTTGTAACTAAATAAGATAATAATTATTTTATACCTTTTAGTGTATTTTTATATTTGTTGCACTTAATTTTTTGAAGTCGGTTTTTATTTTTTTCTTAAAAATTTTTATTTTTCTCTTTTTAGTGATGTTATTAATAGTGATTATATCATCAGAACTTGACCAAATTAATATGACACCATCCCTAAGACACCCCCTTTCGGATAAAAAAAGAACCATCGAAATCGGTTCATAAACAAAGAGGTTAGGTCTAAACAAACCTAAACAAACCTAATAAAAAAGGTCTAATACCTATGAAAAAAAATCGAAAAAAAAATGGGACCAATCGGAAGCTAGACTGGACCCAATGCAAAAAAAATTTTCAAAATCGGTTGACAATTGGCGGAGATATGAGGTAACATAGGCACAAAAAAAAAAAAAAAAAAAAAAAAAAATTCAATCGAATAGAGAACCTCCTCCTTTTTTGAAGTCGGTTAAAAAAAAGTAGTTGAATAGGCGATGCGAGAGGTTCTGATGAAGGCAGTAGAATGCCGAAACATTGGAAAAAACATTGGCCACCATTGTACAACAAAATAATAAAAATACTCTCTTATAATACATATAGTACCTGGAGCCACCGAGCGATGCACGGTAACCCCTGACCCCCCTCCCGAAACCACACACCTCGCCCCCACCACTGCACCCCCACTCCGCCCCACCCCAACCGCGCCTCCCACCCCCGGATCCCCCACAACTGCACCCCACCTCCTGCACCTCCCACATCCACCCCACCCCGCACCCAGTTTTTGCATTTCTAGCTTTCTAATGGTCCACATATTATGTGTATATTTGTTTACTCGTACACCAATTTGCCCACATTCGTTCATATTGATAAACATTATAAAAAAAATAAATAGGAAAATAATAATAAAAAAAATAATCGTATAGGATCTGAAATAAAAACATAAAATTAAATAAGATTTGTTTCCAAGTTATATAAAAAAAAGCCACTTCAACCACTTTATTTGTAAACACACCTGTAATGTTATGATTTAGACACCTGTTAATTAAAAACAAACAAATAATAATAATAATAATAAATTTTATTGAACCAATTATTTTACATGCATTAGCGTATACATTTTATTTGAGCTTCGACTTCGGAGATTACATCCCCACCATCGACTGTTCTTGATCTTCTCGTGCTTGCGATAATGTTTTTAGTCCGTGTTTGTAGTAAGAGGAAAAATTTACGAAATAAAAAAACCTCTTTGCCGTTATTTATAAAAGAAAGGAAAGAATCAGAGGAAAATGATGATGCTATGATGAAAGATGAGCGTTAGGTCCTGTAGAGTTCCAGTATTAGGGGGTTTAGACTAGTTTGGGAAAAAAAAATCCTAATTTTTAATATATATATATTAATATTTGCTATAACCTATTAGTGGGTTTTAAAATTAAAAAACCAATTAATAAATAAAAGATAATTGAAAAAAATGTAAACAAACTTTTTTATTGAGATTTTCATCTATCAATAATTACTTTAATTAAGAAAAGATCAATTAAGATGAAATTTGTCGAGGTCCAGACCTAGCCAGATCGTTTTCTCATCCTCAAAACTTGTTAATAGAATTTGTTTCATCAAAATCGGTAGAGCCGTTTTCAAAATAGAACAAAGATACAAATATATATATATATAAAACAATTTAAAGACCGAGTAAAATAGCATCGAAATTGTTAAAATTTATTTTGCGCGTGTGAATAGAATGAAATGATTTGTTTTGTGTCAATTCTCTTATATAATAAAACAGTTTTATATGTTTAGTTTCTACCGTGTATTAACCAAAACAAAGTGACTCGACATGTGTTGTATACCTATAAGAAAAGTTAAATTTTCCCAATATCTTGAGGAATGTGTTCATTACTATACTTTTTTAAAACAAGATCCATTATTAGTTGATTTTTTGACATCCAAGTCGGGATTAATATAGGTATTTTAAATGAATGCCATGTACTTAGCTCACGCTTCATTAACACATATCCAATTTTTCAATCAGAAAGTTATTTGTTTTTTTGACATGTTATGCAAAAATATAGGTGCTACTACTTATATATATATAATATATATAAAAAAAAAATAATTTTTTTTTTCACGAGTGGGGTGCTCTAATTAGTTTGGGCGAACATATCTAATAAGTATTAACATAAGAACGCTTTCTTTAAAGATTTCACTCGTTCTTTTACAATTCAGGCGTGTATTTGAGGTTTTTTTAGATCGCCAATTGAGTAATCAACGGAATACTTTTTTTTTTTTTATCTTTATTTATTTGGACGAGCCCTTGGGGCTCGCCGCGCTCTGGTGAAGGGGGCCTAAATAGACATGCGCTGTAGGGTTCACTGTCACAGATACACTTAGATTATATAAATGCACATTAATAAATTACAAATGCATAGTTATTTAGGACAAATCAATTAACTTCTTGGGTAGCATTTCTACTTGGAACCAAAGAAAATAATTTGTTAATATATGTGTCACGCTTAATTAAAACTTTTGAATTCAGATCTGACATTTTTAGAAAAAATATGATAATTCTTTTGAAATATTTTTTTAGATGAGAAAATAAATTTTATTGATATGATGTGTGATTTATCCTATGGTATATACCCCGTGAGTTTTTTCATCTTGAAAGAGTCTTATAACTCAAAAACAGTGCATTATATGAAAAAAGTTTCAAATAAAAGTTTATTTATATCAGGGGGGAAACTAAACTACGCTATTGTTTGTCAACGTACAACAAGCTTTCAAGGGTATTTCAAGGTCAACTTCGTTTTTTTAAGTGGAAACCTAATATGTATAATTAAAATTTTGAGCATCTTTTTTTGAAAATAGTTGGTAGTTTTAAATAATTTTTAAAAATAAAAATAAAAACCGACTTCAAGAAACTAAATTCAACAAATAAAATATTACACTAAAAGGTCATAAATATATACCATTATCTTATTTAGTTACAACTAAACGACGAAATATTAACATGAAATTACTTTTTGAAGTCGGTGCCAAATATATACCTTTTATGAATCGCACTCGACGGATCTTACTTAGTACGTTTGGCGGGTACGCTCGCTTAAAGGTATAGTTTGTTTAACAACTTTAAAAAAGTAAATTTCATGTTAAATATTTCGTCGTTTTAATTATTTTATTTTTCTTTTAGTGATGTTATTAATAGTGATTACTGATCATCAGAACTCGACCAAATTAATATGACACCATCCCTAAGACAATCCCTTTCCACTAAAAAAAGAACCATCGAAATCGGTTCATAAACAAAGAAGCTTAGGCCTGAACAAACCTAACAAAAAGGTCTAATACCTATGAAAAAAAAAATGGGACCAATCGGAAGCTAGACTGAACCCAATGCAAAAATTTTTTCAAAAATCGGTTCACAATTGGCGGAGATATGAGGTAACATAGGCACAAAAAAAAAAAAAAAAAAAAAAATCAGTCGAATAGAGAACCTCCTCCTTTTTTGAAGTCAGGTTAAAAATCAGCTCGGGTTCAGATTAACCAAGATGTATTTTAAAAGAGAAAGAATTCAATCAATCTTTTTCGGACAAATTCTAAGATTTTAGTAGAAATATTATTAAATTGCGATATCAGAGGGGATTCATCCCCCCAGGAGTCGAACCTGAGAACTAACACGCTATCCGGGCAGTCAGCTCACACCCTCGAGACAAAAACCTCTCTCTGAATCGCAATATATGATATAAGCACAGAAATTTTTCACTCCATTCTTCTAGAACGGAAATTAAAAAATTTAGCTTAAAATGAAAAATAATTTTTTCATAAAGTCCTCTTATTTAAATGTATAATTAAAGTTTTGAGCATCTTTTTTTTGAAAATAGTTGGTAGTTTTTTCAAAAAATCAGCTCGGGTTCAGATTAACCAAGATGTATTTTAAAAGAGAAAGAATTCAATCAATCTTTTTCGGACAAATTCTAAGATTTTAGTAGAAATATTATTAAATTGTTATCTCAGGTTGAGGGGGGATGAATCCCCTCTGATATCGCAATTTAATAATATTTCTACTAAAATCTTAGAATTTGTCCGAAAAATTGATTAAATTCTTTCTCTTTAAGAAACCCTATATGTTTCTGTACATATTCTTAATCTACAAAAAAACTGAACAACTTTCATTAAAACTATTTTTTTGTACGACATCAAATAAAAAAAAATATTAAATCAATAAGATCTCAAAAAAAATCCTAATAATTATTTTTAACAATCATTCAACTTAATTATCGAATAATAATGATCAAATATTTAATTATTAAATAAATAATTTAATAATAATTGGGTAATAAGTTGGGGACACTGTTCTGAGACATTCCAGAGTGCATCGCAAAATCTTCTGGATGAATTCCAGTTCCAAATTATTTGTTTTTTTTAACAGATTTTACAATACGATAAAACTGTAGCTTATGAGGGTGTATTCCTATTAGGAAAACGATCTGCCTCCATTCTAATGGCAGCCTTATAACACTTCTTCCACATTCACCGCATAAATTAAAACCATTTCAATCCTGTCTTCACCAAAAAAAACCTCCATTTTTATTATGGTAATAGTACAATATTAACTATCTACTGGATTGACACGAGAAATAAACTTTTTTAAACTCAAGAATTTTAACTATATGTTCTATTAAGTAGAAAATAATCTCTACAAATCTGTATACCTACATACCTAGGATGACAGTTTTAATATCACGAGCAAGCACTTATTTTCATGCAATTGGATGTTGATGAAGGCAGTCCACGGTGGTTGTAAAAAATAAGACTATAATGGTTTTATTATTTTACATTTATTCGTTAAACCGACGTTTCGGAGATTTATTCTCTCCTTCTTCAGGGTAACGAAAAGTCAATGAAAGTAGTTCAAATCATAATTACTTCCTGTCTCCTTTGACAATGCCAAGAAAACATTATAAAATTTTTTGGCATCTCGAATAGAAAAAATGCAATTTACCTTTGTTACCCTGAAGAAGGAGAGAATAAATCTCCGAAACGTCGGTTTAACGAATAAATGTAAAATAATAAAACCATTATAGTCTTATTTTTTACAACCACCGTGGACTGCCTTCATCAACATCCAATTGCATATTTATACCAGTCCGTCTCCTAAAGAAAAACGCTATCAAATTATTTTCATTGTTGTGACTTTTCGATTTAATAAATATTTATTTAATAATTAACTGTCTGATAATTATTATTTGATAATTAAGTTGAATAATTGTTAAAATATAATTATTAAAATTTTTTTGGACATCCTTATTTAATAATTAATTAGTAGAGATTGTGGTGTTGGTAGCAAGGTAAAACATCTTGTAATAAAAGATAAAAGAGTAAATAAATATTTTATTTAATATTGATTTACTATGAGTTAAGGATACTAGGTCAAACTTATTCTTCCATTAAATTTTCAGACCTTATTAATATAATATTTTTTTTATTTGATGTCGTATAAAAAAATAGTTCTAATAAAAGTTGTTCAGTTTTTTTAGTAGATTCTGAAATGTACAGAAACATATAGGAGTTGCCATTTAAAAAAATTTTTAAGAAAAAAAATAAAACCGACTTCAAAAAATTAAATGCAACAAATAAAATACACTATTTTTTTTTTATTTTTACCTTTATTGGTTCAAATTACATTTTACATTTAACATTTATATCATTTTAATTATTTAGTATCATTATTATTACAATCATCATTTTTATTTTTTAACTATAATAAAATACATTTTTTTCATTTTTAATTTAAACTATACAATATAAGAGAATCTGAACCCTCGAGGGGTAGTCTCATGGTCTTCCAAGTGTTCTCTGTTTCTTGCCTCTCTCATCCTCGACTCCAGTCCTCTCCTATTCGTCATTCCATCTTCTTGGTGGTCTTCCTCCGATCTTTTCCTGTCTAGGGGACACACTCAGTTAGAATTTTTGGCCATCTTTCATTCCTCATTCTCAATATGCCCCGCCCATCTCCATTTACTTTTTCTTAAGTCAATGCTAATTTTTCTCATTTTTGTAATTCTATATAGATCTTCTATTTTATGTCTGTCTATTTTTCTTGTAGCCAAGGATACTTTGGATCATATTTCTTTGGGCTATCTCGAGTTACGATAAATAAAAAGAATGACAGAATGTAAAAAATACACTAAAAGGTATAAAATAATTATTATCTTATTTAGTTACAACTAAACGACGAAATATTAACATGAAATTACTTTTTGAAGTCGGTGCCAAACAAACTATACCTATAAGCGAGCGTACCCACCAAACGTACTAAGTAAGATCCGTCGAGTGCGATTCATAAAAGGTATATGTTTGGCACCGACTTCAAAAAGTAATTTCATGTTAATATTTCGTCGTTTAGTTGTAACTAAATAAGATAATAATTATTTTATACCTTTTAGTGTATTTTATTTGTTGCATTTAATTTTTTTGAAGTCGGTTTTATTTTTTTCTTAAAAATTATTTTTATTTTTCTCTTTTTAGTGATGTTATTAATAGTGATCATATCATCAGAACTTGACCAAATTAATATTGCACCATCCCTAAGATACCCCCTTTCCAATAAAAAAAGAATCATCGAAATCGGTTCATAAACAAAGAAGTTAGTCCTGAACAAACCTAACAAAAAAGGTCTAATACCTACGAAAAAAAAATGGGACCAATCGGAACGTAGACTGGACCCAATGCAAAAAAATTTTCAAAATCGGTTCACAATTGGCGGAGATATGAGGTAACATAGGCACAAAAAAAAAAAAAAAAAATCAGTCGAATAGAGAACCTCCTCCTTTTTTTGAAGTCGGTTAAAAAAGAATTGACCTTGAAATAACCTTGAAGTTGTTCTAGTCGACAAACAATAGCGTAGTTTAGTTTCCCCTCTGATATAAATAAACTTTTATTTGAAATTTTATTCATATAATCACTGTTTTTGAGTTATAAGACTGTCTCAAGATAAAAAAAACTCACCCGTATATTGAAAAGCTTTGTTCAATGACTCAACCCGTTACAGACCAAACCTATTTTTTGAAATTTGCAAACTCTATTCTATTTACACCAATCCCCCCCATTAAGAATCTTTATTTTTTTTTAAACTAAATCCAATAAGATTTTAATCTCGATACAAATAAACTGATGTGGCATCCACATGACTTTACCATACGACCGGCCCCTCTCTTATATTTAATATTTAATTAAATAATTTATAATCATTTAGGGGGGTTAGTTTTTGCACTTATAGACTTCTGGGGGCCCACTGATTATGTATACAAAATTTGGTTGAGTTTGGTCCAAAGGCCTAGATTTTCATTTTTTGACCCCCCCCCCCCCCAACTTTGGCCCCAGAAAAAAATAATAATCTTTTTCCTCATTTTATAAATTAGTTAAAATTATTGTAGGTAAAACGTTTAATAAACCTAATAATAAACTAAATAGTTCATTTTATAATATATTTCATTTTTTCTTGTTTTTACTTTACCATACAGGGTATGGTCAAGTATTGTAATCGTGCATGAAAAAAGTGGTTTTTTTCCTTCTTTTTTTCGAAATATCTCAAAAACGGCTGAAACTATTTTGATTAAAAAAATTGAGCGAAACCATGGCATTTCGGTCTACAAAAAAGCCCTAATAAGTGAACATCGAAAAAATTATATTTTTCGAGATAATAATTGTTTTGTCAAAATGTCTGTTAGTTAGTCTGTGCGTTACCAAATTTTTGTGGACGAGCTAGCTCAAAAACTAGTGTGAATATCGAAACCAAATTTCACACGTAGTTTTGGTCCATTGAGATTAAGAGCTGATTAGATTTTGGTGCATATCGACCCAAAATTAAGGGGGGTGGAGGGGGGGGGTTAAAAATTAAAAATCTAGGCCATTTGAGCAAACTCAACCAAATTTTGTATACATAATCAGTGGGACCCCAGAAGTCTAAAAATGCAAAAACTAACCGCCCAAAATGGGGGGGGGTAGGGTCAAAAAATGAAAATCTTGGCCATTTACCAAACTCAACCAAATTTTGTATACATAATCAGTGGGCCCCCAGGAGTCTAAAAATGCAAAAACTAACCCCCTCCCCTACATGATTATAAATAATTTTATTAAATATTAAATATAAGTGAGGGGCCAGGTTGTATGGTAAAGTCAAGTGGATGGCCACATCAGAACACGTCAGCTTATTTTAGTTTGATAATATTATAATTTTAATTTTTAACCCCCCACCCCCTTAGTTTTTGAGCTAGCTCGTCCACAAAAATTTGGTAACGCACAGACTAACAGACATACTAACAGACATTTTGACAAAACAATTATTATCTCGAAAAATATAATTTTTTCGATGTTCACTTATTAGAGCTTTTTTGTAGACCGAAATGCCATGGTTTCGCTCAATTTTTTTAATCAAAATAGTTTCAGCCGTTTTTGAGATATTTCGAAAAAAAGAAGGAAAAAAACCACTTTTTTCATGCACGATTACAATACTTGACCATACCCTGTATGGTAAAGTAATAGTAAAATAAAATATTTGAAATCTTATTATCCTATTTGAAATAAATATTAAATCTATCATATAATATCAGAAAGTCGATTGATTCCATTCTAAATTATTTTCTGCATGATAATTTTAACATATTATCATTTTTTACTTTATCCAATGCGAAGCATGGATAAAGTATTGTAATCGGTCTCGCGGCAAGCCGACTTCAAAGGGTCCTAAGGTAAAGACTACGGAACCCATGGTCTCAATCAAAGTCACAAATTGTAGAATTCAATTAGTTTGAATTTTAGCACGTGACGGTTTTGCCATAAATTCACATATTTCATCCGTTACAGTTTGCATGAAGATATAGTAGTGAATTTTTATAAATAATAATTTTTATAAAAAAAAAAAACCGACTTCAAAAAAATTAAATGCAACAAATAAAATAATAATAACTCAAAAATCAAATAAAATACACTAAAAGGTATAAAATAATTATTATCTTATTTAGTTACAACTAAACGACGAAATATTAACATGAAATCACTTTTTGAAGTCGGTGCCAAACATATACATTTTATGAATCGCACTTGACGGATCTTACTTAGTACGTTTGGCGGGTACGCTCGCTTATAGGTATAGTTTGTTTGGCACCGACTTCAAAAAGTAATTTCATGTTAATATTTCGTCGTTTAGTTGTAACTAAATAAGATAATATTATTTTATACCTTTTAGTGTATTTTATTTGATTTTTTGAGTTTTATTATTTTATTTGTTGCATTTAAGTTTTTTGAAGTCGGTTTTATTTTTTTTATAAAAATTATTTTTATTTTTCCCTTTTAGTGATGTTATTAATAGTGACTTAATATAATACCTTGCATTCATCTCGTAAGAGACAGAGTCAGGCGAATGAATCAGTAAAATGATAATAAAATTCAATTAATAAATATAGAAATTCTCTCGGAACGTTTGAAGGTTTTAAATGAATGTTTTAAGATTGATTTTTTTATAAAAGATTTTATATATAACGGTAAAATCTCTCGTATCCATCAATAAGCATTAATTTAACAGGGAATAAAGGGCAGAGAATTGGACAAAAACCAAAAACAGAGTTTTTACTGAGTCGGGCTAGTATTGCCCGTCGATCAATTTTCGATGTTTCAGTGGCTTCTCACTCTTTGTCGAAAAGATCAATTTAATTACCAGGCGACGAAACATCCTTGAATTTTTATTATTTTAACCATAACTATATGCTATTTAGGCCTCAATTGCTCAAGAATCTTGAACTTTTTCACGACGGAACAATCAAAAAAGTGTGAAAAAGTTCAAGATTGTTGAGCAATTGAGGCCTAAGCCAACAATATATTGTAGTTAAAATAATAAAAAAGATTAAAGGATGTTTCGTCGCGTAGTGGAATTGTCTTTTGACAAAGAGTGATAGAATGAGCCACTGAGGAAGTCGAAATTAATCGACGAAACGTCTGGCCTATTCAATAAAAAACTCTGGTTTTTAATTTTTGGTCCAATCTCTCTGCTATCTCTGTTAATTAATGATTTTATTTATTATAATTTTGATTATTTACTCATAGGAATTGGAGATTTACGTTATTTCGTCATTAATCATATCATCAGAACTTGACCAAATTAATATGGGACCACCCCTAAGATACACTCTTTCCAATATAAAAAGAATCATCGAAATCGGTTCATAAACAAAGAAGTTATGCCTGAACAAACATAGCAAAAATGGTCCAATACCAATGAAAAAAAACGGGACCAATCGGAAGCTAGACTGAACCCAATGCAAAAAAAATCATCAAAATCGGTTCACAATTGGCGAAGATATCAGGTAACATAGACACAAAAAAAAAATTCAGTCGAATTGAGAACCTCCTCCTTTTTTGAAGTCGGTTAAAAAATAGCCTATCGATTCTCATCTAATACTTGAGGAATAAAAATTCTATATTGGATTTTTAACGTTTCGATTATTATTGGCAACCATTGCTGAAGACATGGAGGAACCTATTAAAATCAAAAATATCTATCCAATCTCATGTCTCTGAAGGAATAACCTTATTACATTCCATTTTTGATGTTTTGACTATTAATGGTAACCACTACTGAAAATATAGAAGAATCTAAATTATATATCAATTATATTCTATAGAAGAATATAAAAGAATTTAGTCTTTTTGAATTTAAGTCAACCATGACTTCAAATAGGCAGTCAAACCCCAGTAATAATAAAGGGAATAAACATATTAATATTTCAAATGACTTTGGATGAAGTCTAGGAACGATCCGTTTCAGTTTATTATTTCTCGTTAATAGTGTAAGTGATGATTATTTAGAAAAATCACTCAATATTTTTGTTCAAATTAACATAACAATTTATGAAATTTGATAATTGTATTTAAACAAATTATATGCAAATAAATTTAAAATACAATCATTTTTTTTGAAGACACATTTATACTCCAGATGAAGGTACAAAAAATACTATCGAAATGTACACGAGAATTAATTTTTACTTTACCATACAGGGTATGGTCAAGTATTGTAATCGTGCATGAAAAAAGTGGTTTTTTTCCTTCTTTTTTTCGAAATATCTCAAAAACGGCTGAAACTATTTTGATTAAAAAAATTGAGCGAAACCATGGCATTTCGGTCTACAAAAAAGCTCTAATAAGTGAACATCGAAAAAATTATATTTTTCGAGATAATAATTGTTTTGTCAAAATGTCTGTTAGTTAGTCTGTGCGTTACCAAATTTTTGTGGACGAGCTAGCTCAAAAACTAGTGTGAATATCGAAACCAAATTTCACACGTAGTTTTGGTCCATTGAGATTAAGAGCTGATTAGATTTTGGTGCATATCGACCCAAAATTAAGGGGGTGGGAGGGGGGGGTTAAAAATTAAAAATCTAGGCCGTTTGAGCAAACTCAACCAAATTTTGTATACATAATCAGTGGACCCCCAGAAGTCTAAAAATGCAAAAACTAACCGCCCAAAATGGGGGGGGGGGTGTAGGGTCAAAAAATGAAAATCTTGGCCATTTACCAAACTCAACCAAATTTTGTATACATAATCAGTGGGACCCCAGAAGTATAAAAATGCAAAAACTAACCCCCCCCCCTACATGATTATAAATAATTTTAGGGGCCAGGTTGTATGGTAAAGTCAAGTGGATGGCCACATCAGAACACGTCAGCTTATTTCTTTTCACTGACAATATCCACTTGACTAAGGAAGTGCAATATACTCCAGGTTGTAATCCGAATACGGATTCTTGAGGCACCGAGCGATGCTCGGTAACTTCTTCCTTCAGTTAAAAGCTTTATTTTAATATTATTTTTAATTTAAAATTCTGATAAAAAGGTCGATTTTTATTTGAGAGCCGTTTTCAAATTAAAAAAAATACAAAAATATATAGTATTCGCCCACTGTACCCCCCCCCCCACCCCGCTCGACCCCACCCCCGAAACCTCGCCCTACCCCCGGATCCCCCACCACTGCACCCCACCTCCTGCACCTGTTTTGATTCAACCATATGATTCATTTTTATTCATCCAATTGTTAATAAATAAAACCTATCAAAATGTGTTGTTTTTTCAGAAAATTGAGACCTGCTTATGCGAAATATATTTTTAAATAAATTCTTGATTATTTTTTATTCTATTAAATAAATAAAGTTCTTTATAAAAACAATTATAAAACGTTTATTAATATTTCTAACGTTTAGGGAGAACAAAATATGTTAAAATCCACAATCACAATACTTCTTCAAGGCCTTTTAGAACAATGAATTAAGGCAACCCATTGTCTGCCTGGGTACAAAAGGAAAAGGGAAACCTTTTTTAAAACCCTAAGAATGGGATTTGTCTACCTGAGAATAATTAATTTGATTACGAAAAAACCCATCAAAAACAATTTTGTCGAAGATGAGACCGTGACAGATCGAATTGTCACCCCAAAAACCCCCTAACCCGTGAATTTCATCAAAATCGGTAGAGTCGTTTTCAAAATAGAACCAAGATACAAATATATATACAATTTTTGCTCGTTTAATAAGAGTAGATACATAAGTTTTATTAGTCCTTAATTTTATGTATCTTTCTAATAAAAAAACAAAACAGAAAAAAATTTGTAATGTCTTTTTTTTCGAAATATGTAAAATATTTAATAAGTAGAGATGAAAAATAATAAAATTAATATATTAATTATTTATCAAATTTCTTAATAAAATTTAAGTTAGTAAAATAGTTTAACAAACTGGTTGAAACCCATATTAGGTTGGTCATATAGAGAAAATTATGCTAAGTTTAATCAAATGATAAATTTTAATTATCAACTAATCTGATTTGAGTCGATTTGAAATGTGTAAATAATCTGTAGTGTAAGTGACAGCCAGAAGATCATTGGCAGGAACTTTCTCCTTGAGCAGGTCGTGGGTGTGGAGGGAATTCCTATCCAGCTGCACCAAACAGACGATACCTCTACGATGGCTCTGATGACCACCGAGGAACGCTTCTTTACCGTAATTAAGCCGCAAACCTGTGGAGTGGTCGGTCCTGCAACCTACTACCTACCAGATACCTTTCCTTTTCAAAATGGTATGCATTACAGTTGGTTCTTCTCACTTCATTCAATTTTCATTAAAAAAAAAAAAAAATTTTTAAAAAAAAAATAAAACCGACTTCAAAAAAATTAAATGCAACAAATAAAATATACACTAAAAGGTATAAAATAATTATTATCTTATTTAGTTACAACTAAACGACGAAATATTAACATGAAATTACTTTTTGAAGTCGGTGCCAAACAAACTATACCTATAAGCGAGCGTACCCGCCAAACGTACTAAGTAAGATCCGTCGAGTGCGATTCATAAAAGGTATATGTTTGGCACCGACTTCAAAAAGTAATTTCATGTTAATATTTCGTCGTTTAGTTGTAACTAAATAAGATAATAATTATTTTATACCTTTTAGTGTATTTTATTTGTTGCATTTAATTTTTTTGAAGTCGGTTTTTATTTTTTTCTTAAAAATTATTTTTATTTTTCTCTTTTTAGTGATGTTATTAATAGTGATCATATCATCAGAACTTGACCAAATTAATATGACACCATCCCTAAGACACCCCCTTTCCAATAAAAAAAGAACCATCGAAATCGGTTCATAAACAAAGAAGTTAGGCCTAAACAAACCTAATAAAAAAGGTCTAATACCTATGAAATTTTTTTTTCAAAATCGGTTGACAATTGGCGGAGATATGAGGTAACATAGGCACAAAAAATAAAAAAATTCAGTCGAATAGAGAACCTCCTCCTTTTTTGAAGTCGGTTAAAAAATTAAATGCAACAAATAAAATACACTAAAAGGTATAAAATAATTATTATCTTATTTAGTTACAACTAAACGACGAAACTATTAACATGAAATTACTTTTTGAAGTCGTGCCAAACAAACTATACCTATAAGCGAGTATCCGCCAAACGTACTAATTAAGATAAAAAATATTGACAGAGTTTTTCTAAATAATCATCTCTTACACTAACGAGAAATAATAAACTGCAACGGATCGTTGCTAAACTTTATCCAAATTCATTTGAAATATTAATATGTTTATTCCTTTGATTATTAATCAGATATCACTTGCAATTTGCAGGCCATGTTGACTTAAATTTCAAAAAGACTAAATTCTATTTTTTATATTTTTAACCGACTTCAAAAAAGGAGGAGGTTCTCTATTCGACTGAATTTTTTTTTTTTTTTGTGTCTATGTTACCTCATATCTCCGCCAATTGTGAACCGATTTTGAAAAAAATTTTGCATTGGGTTCAGTCTAGCTTCCGATTGGTCCCGTTTTTTTTCATTGGTATTAGACCTTTTTTGTTAGGTTTGTTCAGGCCTAACTTCTTTGTTTATGAACCGATTTCGATGATTCTTTTTTTATTGGAAAGGGGGTATCTTAGGGATGGTGCCATATTAATTTGGTCAAGTTCTGATGATATGATCACTATTAATAACATCACTAAAAAGAGAAAAATAAAAATAATTTTTAAGAAAAAAATAAAACCGACTTCAAAAAAATTAAATGCAACAAATAAAATACACTAAAAGGTATAAAATAATTATTATCTTATTTAGTTACAACTAAACGACGAAATATTAACATGAAATTACTTTTTGAAGTCGGTGCCAAACAAACTATACCTATAAGCGAGCGTACCCGCCAAACGTACTAAGTAAGATCCGTCGAGTGCGATTCATAAAAGGTATATGTTTGGCACCGACTTCAAAAAGTAATTTCATGTTAATATTTCGTCGTTTAGTTGTAACTAAATAAGATAATTTATTTTATACCTTTTAGTGTATTTTATTTTATTTTTTTTTATTTTTTATTTGTTGCATTTAATTTTTTTGAAGTCGGTTTTATTTTTTTTTATAAAAATTATTTTTATTTTTCTCTTTTTAGTGATGTTATTAATAGTGACTTAATATAATACCTTGCATGCATCTCGTAAGAGAAAGCGTCGGGCGAATGAATCAGAAAATGATAATAAAATTCAATTCATAAATATAGAAATTCTCTCGAAACGTTTGCGGGTTTTAAATGAATGTTTTTAGATTAAAAAAAATAATTTTTTTTATTTCTTTTTATATAATTTATTAATATACTAAATATATAATATACCGGGTGAGTTTTTTTATCTTGAGACAGTCTTATAACTCAAAAACAGTGCATTATATGGAAAAAAGTTTCAAATAAAAGTTTATTTATATCGAGGGGGAAACTAAACTACGCTATTGTTTGTCGACCTAGAACAAGCTTTCAAGGGTATTTCAAGGTCAAGTTCTGTTTTTTAAATGGAACCCTATATTTTTCTTTACGTCTACTTATTCTACAAAAAAAAACTGAACAACTTTCATAAGAACTATTTTTTTATACGACATCAAATAAACAAAATACATGAATCAATTAGATCTCAAAAAAATCTTAATAATTATTTTTAACAATTATTTAACTTAATTATCAAATAATAATGATTAAATAATTAATTATTAAATAAATAATTATTAAATCGAAAAGTCACAACAATGAAAATAAGTGTTTATAATGATATTAAAACTTCATTATACTCAGATTTAAGAGATTATTTTCTACTTAATAGAACTATTTAAAATTCTTGAGTTTAAAAAAGTTTATTTCTCGTGTCAATCCAGTAGATAGTTATATTGTATTACTATAATAAAAATGGAGTATTTTTTGTTGAAGACAGAATTGAAATGGTCTTAATTTATGCGGTGAATGTGGAAGAAGTGTTATGGGGCTGCCATTGAAATGGATGCCGAGCGTTTTCCTGATAGGAATACACCCTCACAAGCTTCATTTTATCGTGTTGTAAATCTGTTAAAAAAAATAAGGAAATTGGAACTGGAATTCATCCAGAAGACTTGCGATACACTCTGGAATGTCACAGAACATAGTCGGAAAATTATTAAATTATTAATTATTATTAAATTATTTATTTAATAATTAAATATTTGATCATTATTATTTGATAATTAAGTTGAATAATTGTTAAAAATAATTATTATTTGGATTTTTTTTGAGATCTAATTGATTTAATATTTTGTTTATTTGATGTCGTATAAAAAAATAGTTCTAATGAAAGTTGTTCAGTTTTTTTTGTAAATTTAGGCAATGTAAAGAAAAATATAGGTTTCCATTTAAAAAACAGAAGTTGACCTTGAAATACCCTTGAAAGCTTGTTCTAGGTCGACAAACAATAGCGTAGTTTAGTTTCCCCCTCGATATAAATAAACTTTTATTTGAAACTTTTTTTCATATAATGCACTGTTTTTGAGTTATAAGACTGTCTCAAGATAAAAAAACTCACCCGGTATAATATTAATTCAAATTAAACTAATAATTAAATAAATATAATTTGATTTATTAGGAATTTTATTTTATCAACACTTTGAAAGGGTTTCAACTCACGAGAAGACCGAAACGGACTATTTTCTCCTTGTGAAACCCTCAATATGTTTACATATTCTGGAATTATATCGTTCTGAATTTGATCTGGTTACAATAATAATAAGCTGACATGTTCTGATGTGGCCATCCACTTGACTTTACCATACAACCTGGCCCCTTTTTAAAAATTATTTATAATCATGTAGGGGGGGTTAGTTTTTTGCATTTTTAGACTTCTGGGGCAAGGGGGCGGGGGGGGCGATGCCCCCCCCCCTCGGGAGTGCCGGCCGGCGGGACAGGGTTCATTTTTTTTTTTTTTTTTACTTTTTGAAGTTATCATTTTATTCTTTCCCCCTTTCGGGGCCCACTGATTATGTATACAAAATTTGGTTGAGTTTGGCAAATGGGCTAGATTTTCATTTTTGACCCCCCCCCATTTTGGCGGTTAGTTTTTTCTTTTCCCCCCTTTTTTTAATAAAATTATTTATAATCATGTAGGGGGGGGGGTTAGTTTTTGCATTTTTAGACTTCTGGGGTCCCACTGATTATGTATACAAAATTTGGTTGAGTTTGGTAAATGGCCAAGATTTTCATTTTTTGACCCTACACCCCCCCCCCCCATTTTGGGCGGTTAGTTTTTGCATTTTTAGACTTCTGGGGGTCCACTGATTATGTATACAAAATTTGGTTGAGTTTGCTCAAACGGCCTAGATTTTTAATTTTTAACCCCCCTCCACCCCCCTTAATTTTGGGTCGATATGCACCAAAATCTAATCAGCTCTTAATCTCAATGGACCAAAACTACGTGTGAAATTTGGTTTCGATATTCACACTAGTTTTTGAGCTAGCTCGTCCACAAAAATTTGGTAACGCACAGACTAACGGACAACCAACCAGACAACCAGACAGACGACTAACTAACTAACAGACATTTTGACAAAACAATTATTATCTCGAAAAATATAATTTTTTCGATGTTCACTTATTAGAGCTTTTTTGTAGAGCGAAATGCCATGGTTTCGCTCAATTTTTTTAATCAAAATAGTTTCAGCCGTTTTTGAGATATTTCGAAAAAAAGAAGGAAAAAAAACACTTTTTTCATGCACGATTACAATACTTGACCATACCCTGTATGGTAAAGTAAAAAAAGCTGGTCTAGCCTTAAGGCTCTACCGATTCAGAGGACATAATTGCATCATAGTCAAGATCCGAAATATTCATACCAAGCTTTACATTTATAATACGCAGGAATTTGTGATGAAATCTTTCTATGGCAGAAATATGGTTTGCGTAAAATGGATTCCATATAATGGTGCTATATTCGAGTTCGCTTATGAATAATGAGGTATATAAATATTTTTAGAATGGGCTTGGTTGAACGTTTAAACTATAAAATGAATCTAGAATATGTAAACATTTTTCCAAAATTAGGGGGGGGGTCAATAAAACAAAAATCTAGGCCATTTGAGCAAACTCAACCAAATTTTGTATACATATTCAGTGGGCCCCTAGAACACTAAAAATGCAAAACAAACCTCCCCAAATGGGGTGGGGGAAATGAAAATCTAGGCCCTTGGACCAAACTCAACCAGAAGTGTATGGTGAAGTCAAGTGATCGCCACATCAGAACGTGCTAATAAAATAAAACGAACACGTTTGAAAAATATCGGCTATTAATTCAAACACACTATATTTATTTATCTCATTCTATTTATTCTTGACTCCTTCAAATTCTAATCCCACAAGAAGTAGCTTAAATATAATAATAAACTTTCGACTCTGGTTCAGCACTTCTTGCTAATGAACAGCATAAACCTCTAACTAACCCCACATTGTTCATTAATTTCAAACTAACATTAAAATAAAACATTAAAGTAATTTCCGATGCCTGTACAGCATTCCCATTTCCAATGCCTCATCCTTATGTATCATAAATTACAAATTACAAAAATTACAACACTAGCTGCAAGGCCCGCCTTCGGCGGCCCTCTTGCTAGCCAGGGGGCACGCCCCCTGGACCCCCAACCCACGAACCCCACCCTCACACTCCACTCCCACCCACCACACCCCCCGAAACCCACCCAGCACCCCTACCCCCCGCACCATGCACCCCTCCCCCCCCGCACCCCCCACACCCCACCCCACCCCCACCCCCCCCGAAACCCACCCAGCACCCCCACCCCCGCACCATGCACCCGTGCCCAACCCCCGCCCCCACACCACCACCCCAACACTCCATCCTGCACCCCACCCACCTCGGACCCCCACCCCCGTACCACCCCACTACGCCACTGGACCCTCACCTGAACCCCCCACTCCACCAACCCTGCACCCCCCGCACCCCCCCCCCGTGCCCTCCACCCCCGCCCAGCCCCCTGGACCCCCCACCCCCACTCCACCCCACCCCCTCACTCCCACACCCCATTCCACCCCCGCCACCCCTGCCCTAACCCCCCCCCTCCATCACTCCACCCTCCGCACCCAGTTTTTGCATTTCTAGCCTTCTAGTGACCCACAGATTATGTATACAAAATTTGGTTGAGTTTGGTCCAAGAGCAAGAATTTTCATTTTTTGACCCCTCCCCCCCATTTTGGGTGGTTAGTTTTTGCATTTCTAGCTCTCTAGAGGCCCACAGATTATGTATACAAAATTTGGTTGAGTTTGCTCCAAGGGCAAGAATTTACATTTTTTCACCCTCCCCCCCTTTTTGGGTGGTTTTTTGGGGAAATTTTTTTAAACAAAAGTTGTCAGAAATCACATCCCCTACAACTTTGCTCATTATAAAATTTGCCGTAGAGTTAATAGTTTAGGAGTTATTTGATAATTTTCATTCGTGCGCCCCCCCCCCCCCCCAAACCCCCTTCTGGGGTCAAAATATCAAAACGTTATATAGCTAAAAACGTAAGTTAGAAGACATCTGATACAAATATGAAATTTCATAATAATCCCTTCAGCCGTTTTTACGTGAATCGTGAGCAACTTTTCGCGGAAACCACTGAAACAGACAGACAGACAGACAGGAATTTTGTTGAGGGTGTTTTCGTTCATAACTTTGCTTGAAACGTGTGCAACCAAAATTTGGCGTGATTTGGAGCAATGTACAGACAAAACCTTAATTTTATATATATATATATATATATATATATATATATATATATATACATAGATACTGATGATGAATGCAAGGCAGCCAATAAAAAGTTGTTTGTCAATACAAGATTTATTCGAAACTTTTCCTTTTTCCACTTTTAATCCGTCTTTTCGGACGATTTTTCCCCCAAGTCAGGCCTTGCTGTGAATTTTTTATATCAAAATAATTTCAGTCATATTTTATATGTCTTTAAAATACAAAGAAAAAAAAAACATTTTTTACACGTTTACAAAACTTCACCATACTCGTATATCAAAGTAAAATCGCTAATTAATTATTTTCATTTTGAAAATAGAAAGAAAATTTCGCTTAATCAGTAATAATACTCTCGGCATACTTGACCTCGGGGATTGAACTCCCTCTTTCTTCTCTCCCAAAAGAAAAGAACTTTTCTCTAAGGGACAACTCGCAAATTTCTATTAAATAAACAGCGAAATTCTTTAACGCGCGCCTTTCTTGTACTCGAGTCAATTATTTTGCTGAGAATGTTGTTGTGTTTTGCCCATGGAGCTGGAATTTAATAAGTGGCTGGAGCCCAATTACGAAAACGAATTTTTTAATTCAATTATCCCCCTCGAAAACTTTTTCCTTTTCTATTAATAGAAGATAAGAGAAAATAGAACTGTTGGTGGTGATACAAAAGTTTAGGTGATTTCTGGAACAGATAAACAAGAATTAATGAATAGCTCACGTTTGTTTCCTTTTGGTGAAAATGAATTCGGACGTTTCTATTTATCATAAAATGATTCTAATCTAACAGGAGAAAAACTTGATCTACATATTTTGGACATCTCTTCGCCGGAGGATGGTTTATCTAAGCAAGTCCAAGCTAGAAATTGAGTTTAGAGATAAAATACTTCAAGAATTGTATTGTCAGGGATAAGTTATAAGCCGGTAGTGAAAAAGTGAAGCCTAAGATAAGAAGAGAGACTGTTATATATATATATAATCCTTTGCAAAAGTTCCCGGACAACTTCAGATAGGCCCAAACATATATTAGGAGAATTATTTATCATTCAAAGAACTTATCAGAAAAGATCGGGCTATTGGCTAGATCAGCGCTTCTTAAACTATTTTCATTCGCTACCCCATTTTTAACTGAAAAATTGTCCACGCGACCCCCATTATATATATAATAGCCCAGATTAATTTGCAGCAACGCTAACGTAATGCTGCCGACAGGGAGCGCTGATGCCGTCGGTATATTTGCGGCAAATTTGAAATATAATTGTAATTTGAACTCGAATTTTGAAATGAAAGACTCCAATTGATTTTAAATTAAGAAACATTAAATATATTGATAATTATTCCTCCCCCCCCCCCTCACCACTCAAAAATTAAATATTCAATTCGCTTTTCTTTGCGCACAGAAGAAGAAATTAATCACATCTTATTTGATTTATTTTTTAATAATTTGCCACTTTTTTATAATTTTTTAAAAATCTAAATTTTGTTATTCTTATTTTTTGATTTTTACAAAATTGAACGACTTAAGACACGCATGCCCGAGTTTCTCATGGCAATACTGGAGCAGCCTGTCATACAAACAACACCTGATCTCTTTTAAATATTTGGAGCCTTATATCGATTATCGATCCCAAATTTTAAAAAAAATGATATAATATAATTCTCCTCCTCACACGATCCCACTTATTTAAATAAATCTATTTCCACACAAAAAATATCACAATGCTGTAGATTATAGAAAAAAAAAATACTTCCAGATTCATATCTAGAGCCTCATTTCTGTAGCTGTGTCAGGACGAAAATGAGGCGAAACTTTTAAGAGACTATGTATTTTCGGGAGTTTACAGGTATACATTTGGAGTGTGGTTTTTTAAGAGGAATAAAATTTTTGGACCGAGACGCCGCCCGCCAGGGCACCAGCCTCTCGGCACGCCCTCGAAGCTCGTAATTAATAATCTAATACATTTTCCAAACTGTTCTGTGATATTCAAGAGTGTTATCGGAAGTTTTCTGGATGAATTCCAGTTTCAATTTCGTTATTTTGGCATGTTCCAAGTTTCTTCGTACCCTTACATTTCTAGTGTTTTTTTTAAACAGATTTACAACACGATAAAATGAAGCTCGTGAGGGTGTATCACTGTCAGAAAATGCTTGGCATCAACTATTGGCAGCACTATAACTCTTCTTCACATTCACCATAAATTAAAGACCATTTAATTCTGTCTTCAACAAAAAATGATCCATTTTATTCATATAATACAATATAACTATCTCTTAAATCTGTGTATAATGAAGTTTTTAAGATCATTATAAACACTTATTTTTCATTGTTTTGACTTTTCGATTCAATAATTATTTATTTAATAATTGTTATTTAATCATGAGTGCTGTTTGAGCTTTGGTCGAGGACGGACGTCTCCTGTCTGATCTGCTTGAGATAGCCTTTAACCTCCAATTCGGTGAGTTGTAATTTCTTATTTCAATAATAATAAACAATGAATAAAAACGAGCTGATCGAAATTCTGAAGGAATGGAAGGATGAGTTGATTCATGAATTAAATCGGAGTAATGAACAATTGAAAAGAGAAATAAATGAAATGATTGAAGGCAGAACTCTGAAATTGGAGGATAGATTGAATAAAATCGAGAGAGAAATAAAAAGTAAAAACATTATACTACATGGCCTAGAAGAAAAAGAATCGAATTTGGCTGACTTAGAAAGAAAAAGTGTCGAATTCATAAAAGGAAATATTCATGGCGAGTTTGATATGAATCAGGTGGATTACTTGAGAAGAATAGGTCGTCCTCGAGAGGGAAAAGTTAGACCAATACTTATATCCTTGATCTCTACTCGCAATAAAAAAATTATAATGGAAAATAAAAATAAAATAAAAAATCTTCCTCAATACGTGACAGAAGATATTCCAAAAAATATTCAGGAAATCAGAAAAAAATTGATTCCGGAAATGCTGAGGGCCAGAGAGATGGGAAAATACGCAGTGATAAAGTACGATAAACTTATTGTGGATGAGTTTAGAAAAAAGAAAGAGACTAACTTTAAAAAGAGACCACTGCCTGTGTCCCCGTCAGAAGAGCCTAATATTAATATAAAAAAAGATAACGAATTGGGAAAAAAGAAAAAGGAAAATGAAGATGAAAAATCTGGAGGCTCAAGAGAAGAATGTAACTATTTTAGAAGAAGAGTAGGATCTCTTGGCAGTATTAATGCCAATAAAAAAGACTAGGATTACGGGAGTGGGTCCTCGGCCGTGGAATTATCCAGCAGCACTCGCCACCATCCAGAACAGCTGGTCACTGAGGATGGTTTTGACCAAATCCTCCATAAAAATTATAAATATAACATACCAATCGATACCCAAATAAAAGGAACACAAAAAGTATTATTTAAAAATAAATTTACAATTAAAGAGAATTCTATTAATACTAATGAAAATATAAACAATATTCTAAGGAAAAATAAATATGAAATGAAAAGGGATTATAATGTAAATAAGAATAAAAATACTAATACTAATTTAACCATTGGCTCTATAAACGTTAGAACACTAAAAGATGAAGAAAGTTTAATCGAATTAGAAAATGCTCTCGATAATTCAAATATAAATATCCTAGGAATCTCCGAAGTTAGAAGAATAGATGAAAAAATTATAATGAGAAATAAACGGATATTCTACCACTATGGAGAAATTCCAGGACAAGGGGGGAGTGGGATTTTTAATAGACAACGATCTAAAGAGTAAAATTATTATGATAAGGAAATACTCTCCAAGAGTAATAGCATTGAAAATCCAATATTCGAGTAAAAGTACGTTAACGGTTCTACAAATTTACGCACCAACAAGCTACTCTGAAGAAGAGGTTTGTGAAGAATTTTACGAGAGATTATGCGATAGTATAAATGATAATAAAGCGACATACAAAAATAAATTGATAATTATGGGCGATTTTAACTCAAAAGTAGGAAAAAGATTGAAGGAAGAAAGTAGAATTATGGGCCCATATGGTTACGGAAATAGAAATGAAAGAGGGGAGAGACTATTAAACTTCTGCCAAGAGTATAATCTAAAAATTGTTAATACATTTTATAAGAAAAGAGCTGGGAAGAAGTGGACATGGCTCGCTCCTAACGGAAATACTAAAAGTGAAATAGACTTCATATTGACCCCAACCTTGAATATAATTAAAAAATTTGAAATTGATAATAAGTTTTTGTTCAATTCAGATCATAGACTTCTAAAAATAGAAATTAATAAGATGATATTTAAAAAGAGACCAAAAGCAGAGTGGAATAAGAATTATGATATCGTGATAAATAAATTAAATGACGAGATTTTGTCTGATATGAGTGGAGAAATATCCAAAAACGAATTTAAAGATATTAACAAGGTTCAAGAACAGTATGACATAATTGAGAAGCATTTTAATATTATACAAAATAAGATATCCGAAAGGAAAGTGAAAAACTCGAAACTGTCTAATAATACAAAAGAATTGATAAAAAAGCGTAATAAATTAAAAATAAATAGAAATATAAAACGGAACCGAATTGAATACAATTTAATGTGTAAGCTAGTTAAATATAACATTAAGAAAGATTTAAAGATATATAATGACAATATTATTAAATCACTAATAGAGCCAAACGTTGCAATTAAAAAAATTAAAAAAAATATGTTTCCAAATAAAATTATAAATGCTTCCATGAAAGACGGAAAAGGAAAAATATTATATAATAGGGAAGAAATGAGTAAATTAGTGACGAATTATTATAAAAGATTATATTCCAAAAATCAAACTTATTTAAATTTTAAAATGGAAGAATTCATAAATAATAATATACAAGATGAGATTCCTGAATTTATGGAATCTGAAATTGAAAATGTAATAAAAAAGTTAAAAAACGACAAAGCCACAGGCATAGACGGTATAAAAAATGAAACTATAAAATATACAATGAAAACAACTAAAATATATTTAACAAAAATATTTAATAATATTTTAAAAACTAAAATTATACCAAGGCAGTGGAAAGAAAGTAATATTATTTTATTATTTAAGAAAGGAGATAGAGGAGAGATTGGGAATTATAGACCATTGACGCTGTCATCCAATGTTTATAAAATATTTATGAATCTGTTAAAGAAAAGGATGCAAAACAAATTAATTTTCAATCAACCAATTGAACAGGCTGGTTTCAGACCGGGTTTCTCGACGCATGACCAACTACAAAGTGTGAATCAGATAATTGAAAAGGCGATGGAATACCAGTTTACAGTATATATAGCTCTATTGGACTACGAAAAGGCTTTTGACTCGTTAAACCAAGATTATATATTTCACGCATTGAAGAGTCAAGGCATGGATATGGGCTATATTCTTTTGTTAAGAAACACCTACGAAGGATGTCAAGCTAGAATTCAGATGGAAGAATCTGGTCCTTTCTTTGACGTCGAAAGAGGAGTAAGACAGGGAGACCCGCTATCACCTCTTTTGTTTAATTGTGCCTTGGAGCAAATATTTAGACAGTTGGATTGGCATCAAAAGAAATTCGGCTTAAACATTTATGGAAGATATGTCAATAACTTGAGATTCGCTGATGATTTGATACTTATGGCGACGTCAGAGGAACAAATTACCGATATGATTAGAGATGTATGTAGAGAGAGTGAAGTGGCAGGTCTGAAAATTAATACTAGAAAATCTTTAATTATAACGAACGGTCCCAGTATAAATGTAAAGATGAAGGACGACTTACCACCAATACAAACTAAAGAAAATGCAATTTATTTGGGACAGGTCATATCGTTTAAGAATAAAATGGATCTCGAAATTAAAAGAAGAAAAAGTCAATCATGGAGCAAGTTCTGGGGATTAAAGTACATTTTTAAAAATAATGATATCTCTCTTCAGAATAAGATTAAAGTTTACAAAAGATGTATTATACCAATACTTATATATGGAGCCCAGACTTGGACAACTACAGCAAAAACTCTACTTATATTGGAGAGAACACAGAGGGCCATGATAAGATCGATTTTGAAGATAAAGAGAATGGATCGCATAACAACAGAATCCATGTATAAAAGAACAGGGATCGAGGACCTGAGAATAATAATTAAAAGGTACAAATGGAGATGGGCGGGTCATCTGGTTAGGAGTCAAGACGATAGATGGTCCAAGATACTAACAGAATGGTGCCCAATAACTATGAAAAGGAAAAGAGGAAGACAAAATGCGAGATGGAGCGACGACATCGCGGAGATGATGGGTAGGGATTGGTGTAGAACTGCGAGACAAAGAAGAGCATGGCAATTCCTTGGAGAGGCCTATGCCCGGAAGGGCCTAGTTTCATATAATTAATTGTAATTGAAGTTTTGTTTGTAATTATGTTAAATAAAAGGCTTATTATTATTATTATTATTATTATTATAATACCTTGCATGCATCTCGTAAGAGAAAGCGTCGGGCGAATGAATCAGAAAATGATAATAAAATTCAATTCATAAATATAGAAATTCTCTCGAAACGTTTGCGGGTTTTAAATGAATGTTTTAAGATTTTTTTTATAAAAGATTTTATTTATTATAATTTCGATTATTTGCTCATAAGAATTGGAGATTTACGTTATTTCGTCATTGATCATATCATCAGAACTTGACCAAATTAATATGGGACCACCCCTAAGGTACCCCCTTTCCAATAAAAAAAGAATCATCGAAATCGGTCCACGTGGCAAAAAGTTCTCGCTGAACATACATAAAATAAATAAATAAATAGTTAGGTATCTTGACTATCTTGGAGCTATACTGATCCAAACGCAGAAAGAATCATTAAAATCGGTTCATAAACAAAGAAGTTATGCCTGAACAAACATAACAAAAAAGGTCCAATACCAATGAAATTTATATTTTTACCAATCGGAAACTAGACTGAACCCAATGCAAAAAAATCATCAAAATCGGTTCACAATTGGCGAAGATATCAGGTAACATAGACACAAAAAAAAATTCAGTCGAATTGAGAACCTCCTCCTTTTTTGAAGTCGGTTAAAAAGAAAAGGGCCATCAATTGGATCGCAGTAGATTTTTTTATATAATATAGTTTTTCCCTAATTTAAATTTTTACAATACATTTTTTTGTTAGTATTATTTACATTTGATGATTAATTTAGAGGTTTTTGAAGGGAAAAGGCTTCTTTGAAAAAAAAAAACCGGCTTAAATATTTCCTTATACACGGTGTATCTGAAATGCTCGGAAATAATAATTCAGGGGGTGGTTATATGTGTCAAAATAATAAAGTTTATAATAATAATAATAATAATAATAAGCCTTTTTATTTAACATAATTATAAACAAAACTTCAATTACAATTAATTATATGAAACTAGGCCCTTCCGGGCATAGGCCTCTCCAAGGAATTGCCATGCTCTTCTTTGTCTCGCAGTTCTACACCAATCCCTACCCATCATCTCCGCGATGTCGTCGCTCCATCTCGCATTTTGTCTTCCTCTTTTCCTTTTCATAGTTATTGGGCACCATTCTGTTAGTATCTTGGACCATCTATCGTCTTGACTCCTAACCAGATGACCCGCCCATCTCCATTTGTACCTTTTAATTATTATTCTCAGGTCCTCGATCCCTGTTCTTTTATACATGGATTCTGTTGTTATGCGATCCATTCTCTTTATCTTCAAAATCGATCTTATCATGGCCCTCTGTGTTCTCTCCAATATAAGTAGAGTTTTTGCTGTAGTGGTCCAAGTCTGGGCTCCATATATAAGTATTGGTATAATACATCTTTTGTAAACTTTAATCTTATTCTGAAGAGAGATATCATTATTTTTAAAAATGTACTTTAATCCCCAGAACTTGCTCCATGATTGACTTTTTCTTCTTTTAATTTCGAGATCCATTTTATTCTTAAACGATATGACCTGTCCCAAATAAATTGCATTTTCTTTAGTTTGTATTGGTGGTAAGTCGTCCTTCATCTTTACATTTATACTGGGACCGTTCGTTATAATTAAAGATTTTCTAGTATTAATTTTCAGACCTGCCACTTCACTCTCTCTACATACATCTCTAATCATATCGGTAATTTGTTCCTCTGACGTCGCCATAAGTATCAAATCATCAGCGAATCTCAAGTTATTGACATATCTTCCATAAATGTTTAAGCCGAATTTCTTTTGATGCCAATCCAACTGTCTAAATATTTGCTCCAAGGCACAATTAAACAAAAGAGGTGATAGCGGGTCTCCCTGTCTTACTCCTCTTTCGACGTCAAAGAAAGGACCAGATTCTTCCATCTGAATTCTAGCTTGACATCCTTCGTAGGTGTTTCTTAACAAAAGAATATAGCCCATATCCATACCTTGACTCTTCAATGCGTGAAATATATAATCTTGGTTTAACGAGTCAAAAGCCTTTTCGTAGTCCAATAGAGCTATATATACTGTAAACTGGTATTCCATCGCCTTTTCAATTATCTGATTCACACTTTGTAGTTGGTCATGCGTCGAGAAACCCGGTCTGAAACCAGCCTGTTCTATTGGTTGATTGAAAATTAACTTGTTTTGCATCCTTTTCTTTAACAGATTCATAAATATTTTATAAACATTGGATGACAGCGTCAATGGTCTATAATTCCCAATCTCTCCTCTATCTCCTTTCTTAAATAATAAAATAATATTACTTTCTTTCCACTGCCTTGGTATAATTTTAGTTTTTAAAATATTATTAAATATTTTTGTTAAATATATTTTAGTTGTTTTCATTGTATATTTTATAGTTTCATTTTTTATACCGTCTATGCCTGTGGCTTTGTCATTTTTTAACTTTTTTATTACATTTTCAATTTCAGATTCCATAAATTCAGGAATCTCATCTTGCATATTATTATTTATGAATTCTTCCATTTTAAAATTTAAATAAGTTTGATTTTTGGAATATAATCTTTTATAATAATTCGTCACTAATTTACTCATTTCTTCCCTATTATATAATATTTTTCCTTTTCCGTCTTTCATGGAAGCATTTATAATTTTATTTGGAAACATATTTTTTTTAATTTTTTTAATTGCAACGTTTGGCTCTATTAGTGATTTAATAATATTGTCATTATATATCTTTAAATCTTTCTTAATGTTATATTTAACTAGCTTACACATTAAATTGTATTCAATTCGGTTCCGTTTTATATTTCTATTTATTTTTAATTTATTACGCTTTTTATCAATTCTTTTGTATTATTAGACAGTTTCGAGTTTTTCACTTTCCTTTCGGATATCTTATTTTGTATAATATTAAAATGCTTCTCAATTATGTCATACTGTTCTTGAACCTTGTTAATATCTTTAAATTCGTTTTTGGATATTTCTCCACTCATATCAGACAAATCTCGTCATTTAATTTATTTATCACAATATCATAATTCTTATTCCACTCTGCTTTTTGGTCTCTTTTTAAATATCATCTTATTAATTTCTATTTTTAGAAGTCTATGATCCGAATTGAACAAAAACTTATTATCAATTTCAAATTTTTTAATTATATTCAAGGTTGGGGTCAATATGAAGTCTATTTCACTTTTAGTATTTCCGTTAGGAGGAGCCATGTCCACTTCTTCCCAGCTCTTTTTCTTATAAAATGTATTAACAATTTTTAGATTATACTCTTGGCAGAAGTTTAATAGTCTCTCCCCTCTTCCACTTCTATTTCCGTAACCATATGGGCCCATAATTCTACTCTTCTTCCTTCAATCTTTTTCCTACTTTTGAGTTAAAATCGCCCATAATTATCAATTTATTTTTGTACGTCGCTTTATTATCATTTATACTATCGCATAATCTCTCGTAAAATTCTTCACAAAACTCTTCTTCAGAGTAACTTGTTGGTACAAGTAAATTTGTAGAACCGTTAACGTACTTTTACCCGAATATTGGATTTTTCAATGCTACTACTCTTTGGAGAGTATTTCCTTATCATAATAACTTTACCTCTTTAGATCGCTGTCTATTAAAAATCCCACCCCCCCTTGTCCTGGAATTTCCCCATAGTGGTAGAATATCCGTTTATTTCTCATTATAATTTTTTCATCTATTCTTCTAACTTCGGAGATTCCTAGAATATTTATATTTGAATTATCGATAGCATTTTCTAATTCGATTTAAACTTTCTTCATCTTTTAGTGTTCTAAAGCTTATAGAGCCAATGGTTAAATTAGTATTAGTATTTTTATTCTTATTTACATTATAATCCCTTTTCATTTCATATTTATTTTTCCTTAGAATATTGTTTATATTTTCATTAGTATTACTAGAATTCTCTTTAATTGTAAATTTATTTTTAAATAATACTTTTGGTGTTTCTTTTATTTGGGTATCGATTGGTATGTTATATTTATAATTTTTATGAAGGATTTGGGTCAAAACCATCCTCAGTGACCAGCTGTTCTTGGATGGTGGCGAGTGCTGCTGGATAATCTCCACATCGAGGACCCACTCCCGTAATCCTTAGTCTTTTTTATTGGCATTAATACTGCCAAGAGATCCTACTCTTCTTCTAAAATAGTTACATTCTTCTCTTGAGCCTCCAGGGGATTTTTCTCTATCTTCATTTTCCTTTTTCTTTTTTCCCAATTCGTTATCTTTTTTTATATTAATATTAGGCTCTTCTGATGGGACACAGGCAGTGGTCTCTTTAAAGTTAGTCTCTTTCTTTTTTTTTCTAAACTCATCCACAATAAGTTTATCGTACTTTATCACTGCGTATTTTCCCATCTCTTGGCCCTCAGCATTTCCGGAATCAATTTTTTTCTGATTTCCTGAATATTTTTTGGAATATCTTCTGTCACGTATTGAGGAAGATTTTTTATTTTATTTTTATTTTCCATTATAATTTTTTTATTGCGAGTAGAGATCAAGGATATAAGTATTGGTCTTAACTTTTTCCTCTTGAGGACGACCTATTCTTCTCAAGTAATCCACCTGATTCATATCAAACTCGCCATGAATATTTCCTTTTATGAATTCGACACTTTTCCTTTCTAAGTCTGCCAAATTCGATTCTTTTTCTTCTAGGCCATGTAGTATAATGTTTTTACTTTTATTTCTCTCTCGATTTTATTCAATCTATCCTCCAATTTCAGAGTTCTGCCTTCAATCATTTCATTTATTTCTCTTTTCAATTGTCTATTACTCCGATTTAATTCATGAATCAACTCATCCTTCCATTCCTTCAGAATTTCGATCAGCTCGTTTTTATTCATTGTTTATTATTATTGAAATAAGAAATTACAACTCACCGAATTGGAGGTTAAGTACATTCCCAAGCAGCTCAGACAGGGAGAGCTGTTTGAGCTTTGGTCGAAGGAGAAATAGACGCCATGATAAAACTCTACTATACTTGATTAATAGAAAATTCTTTATTTCATGTCCGAGCTATTTCAATGACTCCAATGGACTTTTTATTTATTTATTTATTTAGATAATTTTACGGACTAGTAGTCCACTTATTAAAAAAAATTTTCATAGTGGTGATTTCCCATTGCCTTCCCTGTTAATAAGTTTAAAAAATAAATATTAAATACACTAACATATATATATTTTTGAATAAATAAATTTGTTCATAACCCTAACCTTTATGGGTTTTGCCTTGTAGGTTTCTTGCTCCCGTTTTTTCAATCTTCTCCTTGGTCCCTCGTTTATCTTCTTAAGCTTCCCTGAGTATCCTGTCGTCCATTTGTCCCCTTCAACCTATCTTATCAATATTCTGCTTTCTATAAAATCATTGATTTGAACGATAAATGAAATAAAACTTTAGGTACATAAATTCTTTATTTTCACATTTCATTAAATTAAATTTAATTCCGATCCTTGCGTAGAAAACTACGCACATCCGATTTTGATTTCATTTTTTTTTATTTAAATCGCTTAATTCAGGCTCATAAAACTTCATGACTTTTATTTTTTTGTCATATTGATTAAAAATTAACTTTTTTAATTATTTTAAATTTCCATCTCCGGAGTTAATATATTTAAAAACTTACTTTTTTCTACCCTGCATGCTGTAGTTTTCACGCATATGGAATTACAATGTATTTTTCTCGT
>JAKCPI010026075.1:0-12937 GCA_023213315.1 Euborellia annulipes | reverse complement strand
TTTAAACATTCACACTTTTTTCTCATTCACACTCACACTCACACACACATTCACACAGTCTTTTCGGCAACTCAGGCCATTTAAGACTTTAAACGATATCCGTTATTGATTAATTTATATATATATGGGGTCCAGGCATTCTTATTTAAGCCATTTGGTATCCAATTGGCTTAAATAAAATCATCGGACTGCCTGGGGCCCGAACCCGCGACGTTTGGTATACGAGGTTAGCACGCTAACCTCTACGCCATGCCCTGAGGGCTCGCCTTTTCTTCTTAATTATGAAAAAAAAAATTATTATTACTACTATTCCAAACCAGTGCCTGCTTGAGGATTTGTTTACATTCATGGAATACACAAATGAAAAGAATACTTAAATATTTCTCTATACATTTCCTATGGAAGAAATCGTAACTTTAAGAATTAATAACTCAAAAAGTTATAGGAATTTCGGGATGAAAATAATTTTCCTGTAATCCCGAGAAGGTCCTCTTTATGCATAAAAAATTTCATTTCAAAATTCCAACTGGAAGTTGCCTAAATAGAGCGTGACAGACAGACAGACGGACATTAGTGAACTATATATATAGAATGTTGCTATTGTAGAAAAAAATAACGTAATTTATATTCAAAAAAAGAAAAGGATAACAATAAAAAGAGAGAGAGAGGAAAGTGGTCGTTTTAATGATTTTATCAGGGAAATTTTCCATGCGATTGCAAAGCGCGGACAAAATCTTTATCTGGAGGTGTGGGAGTTGGGAGCAAGAGAGACCCTCTCTCTCTCTCTCTCTCTCTCCCTCTCCCTTTTTCTTTTCATCTTTCCCTTTTTCTCAATTTTCTTCTTCTTCCCTTCACTTCCCTCTTTATCTCTTACTTCCTTCTTTAGAAGAATTACACTTATAAAATATTTAACAAATAAAAAATGAAGATTTATGTTAAAATATGAAATATTTTTTTTTTTTGTTTTTGGATTAGGCTAATTTTTTTTTTTAACAAAATATTGATTTTCATTGGGAAAGGTAAATAGAGAGAGAGAAAAACAAGTCAAGGTGGGTGGGCGTTCAGAGCCGAATCTTTTTAGCCAAGCAAAGGGACAGAGAAAATTCGATATTTCTCTTGCATATATATCTATTTACTAAAAAATAAATAAACTGCCAAGGCTCAAGCATCCAAAATGACTTTGATATTAAAAATCAGGTGTGACTGGTCGCACAGCACGCAATCTTCTCTTAACCGTGGTAATTGAAAGTTGTGTACTTATCACACCAGATTTTTTGTGTCGATCAGTGGCGTCCCAACTTTTTTCGGGCCCTATCCAGGACCGAAAACAAAATTTTTGTCGTCCTGTGGAAAATTTGTTTTCCCTTGAAAATTATTTTACCTTTTTTTTTGGGGTAACAAAATTTTTGCCTCCTTGTGGGCAAATTTTCCCTCTACGGTCAAAGTCACTTTCGCATTTTGGCCGCGCGACCCGGCCCAAGGCCCCTCCCCCTAGTTCCAGGGCCCCCGCACCGCGGGGGGTGTACGTTACGCCAAAGGCGGTCGGCGCAGCTTGTATTATATATATTTGGGTTCCAGGCATTGTTATTTAAGCCGTTTGAATCTTGTTTTTGTTTGAATTTGATGAATTTTATTTGAGCTTCCTTTCTCGCGGTGTTCGTGCATGCCCACCCGAGTTATTTACAGCAAGTTACAGTTATTTATGTAAATAACTGTTGTTTACAATTTTTTGTAAACTACAAAATCTTGTAAATAACCCAACTCATCAGATGCCCAAGAGATAAATAAATAAATAAAATAAAAAATAAATTGGGCCATTTTCGAAGGTCAAAAGATTGTTCATTCAATAGAAATTCTTAAAATCTCCACCAAACTTAGCTAATTTTATAATCGTGTAACCGTTTAATAGTTTTTTTAATTGTTTAGCAGAGCGGTTTCCAACCTTTTTCGATGTGCGGCCCACTTTTTCCTTAAAAAAAATACGCTGTGGCCCAGTGATATATAATTTTATATAAATATATATTAATATAATCCTTATCTTTCCTTAGACGTTTGCGGCCCAGTTCCAATCAGCCCGCGACCCGGTTGGGAACCTCTTGTTTAGCATAATTTATAACTTAACCCGACTTCATTGAGATTTTTCGAAGACCTTCACATCCTCTTCCTCAACATAATTTAAAACTTGTTTGATGTTTTCTTCAAAAGAAACTATGAAATTTCCCTAGCTCATTATACCGCCAGCGATTTCGACAAGTGCTTTTGGTTGCAGCCTATCCAGGCGTATTCAAAGCCTCTTGTTCTCCTTACCGCTGAATGTTTATCCCTTTCGCTTTATGCAAATCAATAATACGAGTGACGTCAATTTTTAATTAAGTAAATTTATTATTATACCCATCACACAAACAAACCAACAAAAAATAAGAAGAGAGAAGAAAAGAATCGAAAGGTTATTCAACTAAAATAGCCCAACAATCCCCATCCCCCCCCTTCCCATTTACGCGCGGAATATTATGATTGTTTACAAGTGTCGTTAGCAATTTTATATATAAACATCGCCCCAACTCACGTTTAATGGACGAAAGCTGTTGAGAACGATTAGGGGGAAGAGGGAAGAGCTATTTAAGGGCGAACAAATAAAAATAAACTTTGTGAAGAACAAATTGTTTTTTTTTTTTTATTAACACTCTTATATTCTCTATTTTTTTACTTCCTTTTACCTATCTATGTATATGTATAGAAAGAAAGTATTGGATTCATGTCAAAAAATTCGATGTCGAGACTTTGATGGATATACACGTTTTGAGGTCCCCTGAATCCACAAAGTGGTTTTCACGACATGGTCTGTCTGTGAACAAAATATCTCAAGAACGAGAAGAGCTAGGAGGTTGAAATTTTATATATAAGATAAGCATCTCCCTATGACGTAACAAGAATCTTTTGAACAAAATCTGCCAAAGAGTACTAGTACTTTACTGATGTACTTTTTTAGTTTTTTCCGATTTTCTCAAAATTCGCTCAAACGATTTTTATTAAAATTCAAAAATTAATTATTTTTTTAGATGCTTTTTAAAATGCATATTCTCATTTTGCACCTAAAAATTGATTGAAACCTACTTTACTCTTGTACTTCATAGGAAAGATAAGAGAAATGCTTGCCATAGTAACAGAATATGAAGATTTTCTCATTCTTATAAATTTTACATCTTTTATTTTAATACTAGCCGCGACGCCTGCCTTCGCCCCCTGGACCCCCCGCCAGCTGGCTCGGACTCTCGCCTTTTCTTAATTATGAAAAAAAAAAATTATTACTATTCCAATCCAGTGCCTGCTTGAGGATTTGTTTACATTCATGGAATACACAAATGAAAAGAATACATAAATATTTCTTTATACATTTCCTATGGGAGAAATCGTAACTTTAAGAATTAATAACTCAAAAAATTATACGAATTTCGAGATGAAAATAATTTTCCCTGTAATCCCGAGGAGGTCCTCTTTATGCATATTAAATTTCATTTTAAAATTCCAACGGGAAGTTGCCTAAATAGAGCATGACAGACAGACGGACATTAGCGAATTATATATATAGATATCGGCGGAAACTAAATATATGTCGACACAACAAATCTCTATCACCACGGGGCAGTTTTTTTGCGCATTGCTCTATGGATGTCTATCTATCCTCATTAATCCCTTCACAAACATCGAAGTGAGGGAGGCACCAATCAATCAATCAATCAATTCATTACACACCCTCTGATTAGTCCTTTCAAGATAGGAAAGGGAGATAATTTTCAACTCTTGTTTATATGCATAGAGACACTGTTTTTAAAATCACAAATAATTTTAGATACAGACTAAGGAAGACTGAAATACTAATCATAAAATATGATGCCTCTCGTATTTCGGGCATATTCTGCATCTCACTGTGGATTTTCTTGACATTAAACATTTTAATAATGGTTATTTCAACATATTTAAGAAAAAAATGGCCACATTTGTTTACATTCTGATGAATATAAACAAAAGAAATTGAGAGGTTAAAATAGGTTAAGTTATTTCTCCATATTTAAGAAAAACAAGTGCCTGCTTGATGATTTGTTTACATTCATGGAATACACAAATGCAAAGAATACATAAAATATTTCTCTAACATTTCTATGGGAGAAATCGTAACTTTAAGAATTAATAACTCAAAAATTGGAAGTGCTAGGGACCAAAACGTATTTTTCTCCGAACCAGTTTTTTATGCTGAATACGTATATATAGAGTAAAGGTGGGGCCAAAGTCCGCAGTTTTTTCTTTGGGAATTTTTTTGACCTTCCTATGAAAGATACAATATCAATAGGAACATCCCCCGAAAGCCTGGTTAATTGGCTATCTTACATAATTTTTTTTTTGGTTTCCAATTCGGTAGCATAAGAGTAGGAGGTATTTAAACAAAAGTCCTTTCATTTGCGGACTTTTGCCCCACCGAGGGGTAAGTCCGCACTAGCGAGGGCAAAAGTCCTTAGGTGCAAAACAATTGCCCCCACAGCCGAACAACCTCTCGAACCAGGGTATAAAAAGACGTTAATAAGAAATACATTAGGTATAGGTATGTTTTATGTATTTATTTTATTTATTAGAAATACCCAACAGGCCTTATAACAATTAGTCCCAGTAAGATTGAAGTTCATTAACTGCAGTAAACATTTCGGGACGTTCTCCTTTTCCTAGGGTCATTAATCCGAGAAAATACTAGGTAGGGGTATTAGAAACTCAGGAACTACTAGGTAGGGGTATTAGAAACTCGAATACCATTGGGTGAAATTTGTTCCATTGGAGATCCACTGGGCCTTTTGGCCCCGTCGAGGCCGCGGACTTTTGCCCCATTTAGCTATTTTCATCGAAGTGTTACAAAAAATTTTTATTGTTAACTGTAGAGAAAAAAAGGTTTTAAAATATTTATTTAGGGTTATCAGCTTGCAATCAAAGACATTAGACAGTTAGATAGGGTAGCATGCTGGTACATGTTGCAACCATGAGAATTTCCATAAATACTAGATGGAAGGTGACAAAAACATAAATTTGCTCATTGTTAACAATCGGCTTCAAACACGTTATTGAATTTCGAATCATCATCTGTTCTTGTTGTTAGCAACCTAACAAAGTCGTTTAGAACAACGCCAAGTTTACCGGGGATTTTAAAATGACGATTCGGACTTTTGCCCCGTGCGGACTTTTGCCCCACCTTACTCTATGTATAAGCCACACTAAAGTACTAGTAACGATTTTGTTCAAAAGCTTCGTGTCACGTCCCAGGGGGGTACCTAACTTGAATTTGAAATTTCAATCTCCTTCTTATTTAATCATACGATTAGCTAACTAGATGTGAAAATACTTAACTATCCTATCCGATGGATAGCTAATTAATTAGAAGTGAAGTAAATTCAATAGATGGAGTCAGAAGACTTAATTTAAATTAACAATTAACACCCTCATTGTCCTGGCTGTCGGCATATAATTTATTTGATTTCTGCCAAGATTTAAAAATCCGCTTGTCCATTAAGAGAAGTTATAAAGAAGGAGGTTGAGAGACAATTTTCGTGTCTGTCGTCTATCGTGAACAGCTGGAGGTGGCTGTCAAAAACATTGAATGATCTCTGTACACAGACACACATAAACAGAATAAACGCTGCTTGTTCTGCTCCTGACAGACACATCTATTATTAATGACATGCATTTACTTGATTAAGCGAACAACAGCAATCTATTCTCTCTTAAGCCAGCCCCCCCTCCCCCTCTCCCTCCCCCCTACCTTTCATGGTGATTGATTTAAAAAAATTAATTTGTATTTTGACATTTAAAATATTTTGACGTAAATAAGTAGGCTTATCTATTTTAAGCTTCCAGGAAACTTTGAGTGAAGTCCTCGGCACCCCCAAAGGGTGCGTTGGGAATAACATTACACCAGGGCCGGAACTAGGAGATTTTTTAGGGGGGGGCAAAATTTAATTTGCAGCCCCCTTCTTAAAATTTTCTATACAAAATTCATATCATTTTACCTTTTTTTTTAGTAAATCGTTCTTTAATTGCCGCCCCCTGATATCTGCCGCCCGGGGCACACGCACCCACTGCCCCCCCCCCCTAGATCCGGCCCTGCATTACACACTAATGGCTTTTTTTCCCTAGTAAAACGAAATTTTTGCCGGCCTCCAGAAAATTTTTTTCCCCTCCATCATGGAATCTTTTATTTTTTTTCGCCCTGCGGGAAATTTTTTTTTTCACTCTTCATTTTTGCCTTTTTAGCTCTCACTGTACGTACTACTAAGCGAGAGAGCTTATGCAGAGATTCGAGAAAGTCGAAGAAAAATAATAATTACATATACATAAAAAAACTGGTTCAGGGAAAAATACGTTTTGGTCCCCTATTACTTCCGGTTTTTTGTGTTATTAATTCTTAAAGTTACACTTTCTCCCATAGGAAATGTAAAGAGAAATAGTTATGTATTCTTTGAATTTGTATCAATATATTCCATGAATGTAAACAGTGGCGGATTAATGCAATTTTGTCGGGGGGACTAAGAACTTTGTCGGCATCTATGGCCATTTAGACCCCTTTGCTATTTAAATTGATTGGTAACAAATTCAATTGAACAGAGGCGTACCGAGGCAGTTGGGGGCCTGGGGCGGCACTAGAAGAGGGGGCCTTATATTGAAGTTTTTTTTTTTTGGGGGGGGGGGTCTAATCTTTAAATATCCTTCTCCTCAATACACAAAAATATTTTTAAGATACCGTATATCCCTGAACCCCAAGAGCCCCGGGGCCTCTCAAAGAGAAATTTTCATTAAATTTTGTTTTTACTTGAGCCCTGAGGGCCCCGGGGCCTCTCAAAGAGAAATTTTCATTAAATTTTGATTTTTTTTAATCTAAATTTTCCCATTTTTACTTGAGCCCTGAGGGCCCCGGGGCCTCTCAAAGAGAAATTTTCATTAAATTTTCTTTTTACTTGAGCCTAGCCCCGGCTCTCAAAGAGAAATTTTCATTAAATTTTGTTTTTTTTAATCTAAATTTTCCCATTTTTACTTGAGCCCTGAGGGCCCCGGGGCCTCTCAAAGAGAAATTTTCATTAAATTTTGTTTTTTTTAATCTAAATTTTCCCATTTTTACTTGAGCCCTGAGGGCCCCGGGGCCTCTCAAAGAGAAATTTTCATTAAATTTTGTTTTTTTTAATCTAAATTTTCCCATTTTTACTTGAGCCCTGAGGGCCCCGGGGCCTCTCAAAGAGAAATTTTCATTAAATTTTGTTTTTTTTAATCTAAATTTTCCCATTTTTACTTGAGCCCTGAGGGCCCCGGGGCCTCTCAAAGAGAAATTTTCATTAAATTTTGTTTTTTTTTAATCTAAATTTTCCCATTTTTACTTGAGCCCTGAGGGCCCCGGGGCCTCTCAAAGAGAAATTTTCATTAAATTTTGTTTTTTTTTAATCTAAATTTTCCCATTTTTACTTGAGCCCTGAGGGCCCCGGGGCCTCTCAAAGAGAAATTTTCATTAAATTTTGTTTTTTTTAATCTAAATTTTCCCATTTTTACTTGAGCCCTGAGGGCCCCGGGGCCTCTCAAAGAGAAATTTTCATTAAATTTTGTTTTTTTTTAATCTAAATTTTCCCATTTTTACTTGAGCCCTGAGGGCCCCGGGGCCTCTCAAAGAGAAATTTTCATTAAATTTTGTTTTTTTTTAATCTAAATTTTCCCATTTTTACTTGAGCCCTGAGGGCCCCGGGGCCTCTCAAAGAGAAATTTTCATTAAATTTTGTTTTTTTTTAATCTAAATTTTCCCATTTTTACTTGAGCCCTGAGGGCCCCGGGGCCTCTCAAAGAGAAATTTTCATTAAATTTTGTTTTTTTTAATCTAAATTTTCCCATTTTTACTTGAGCCCTGAGGGCCCCGGGGCCTCTCAAAGAGAAATTTTCATTAAATTTTGTTTTTTTTAATCTAAATTTTCCCATTTTTACTTGAGCCCTGAGGGCCCCGGGGCCTCTCAAAGAGAAATTTTCATTAAATTTTGTTTTTTTTAATCTAAATTTTCCCATTTTTACTTGAGCCCTGAGGGCCCCGGGGCCTCTCAAAGAGAAATTTTCATTAAATTTTGTTTTTTTTTTAATCTAAATTTTCCCATTTTTACTTGAGCCCTGAGGGCCCCGGGGCCTCTCAAAGAGAAATTTTCATTAAATTTTGTTTTTTTTTAATCTAAATTTTCCCATTTTTACTTGAGCCCTGAGGGCCCCGGGGCCTCTCAAAGAGAAATTTTCATTAATTTTTTTTTTTTTTTTTTTTTTTTTTTTTATAAATATATGGGGGCCTATGTTGGCTCGGGGCCTGGGGCGGACCGTCCCCCTCGCCCCCCCCCCCTCGGTACGCCACTGCAATTGAAATTAAAGAGCTGAAATCATAATTTCTTTAGATTACTAGTTTTTATAACTTTATAATTTCTTCTCGGGGGGTCGCCCCTCCCCCCCCCCCTTTAATCCGCCCCTGAATGTAAACAAATCCTCAAGCAGGTTCTTGTTTTTCTTAAATATGGAGAAATAACCACTTTTAACCTCTCAATTTTTTTTACAGTTGTATATTTTGACGCGCCACGAGTGGCGTCATTATCATAAACACCTTTCATGTCAGTTGACTTTTTTTTACGATTATAGGGTCATGTGACACATCGATTCACATTCTTGTTCCTGCGGAAAGGAGGGGGGGGAGAAGGCGCCAGTCAATGGAATTACGCCTCTGCCCGTAAAGGGGGTAATTACCCCCCCCCCTCGAGATTTGAAAAAAAAAAATACTTTTTTCGAACAAAAATTTATTTTTTTAATGTAAAATTTTAAAAATAATACTTAAAAATTTGATTTGTATTTATATTCTGGCAAACAAGTACAGAATCCGCCTTTAAATTACTGAAATTAAGAAAAAATTGTGTGCTGTGCGACCAGTCACACCAGATTACCCATTAAAAGCTTATTTTCACGCTCTAAAATTTCAAACAGCTAGGTCAATTCCTTCATGCTTTAAATTGGATACACATACAGACAGACACATGTCGCAAAAACCACTTTTTTGGATTCAGGGGACCTCAAAACCTGTATATCCATCAAAATCTCGACATTTGATTGTTACTTTTAAATTCAAAGAACAAATGTTTGCCAACTTATGCAAACATCTTTTAAATTGTTTTTAAATTATATTATTTTTTTTGAATCCTAAATCATGTGCAGAAAATAACAACTGTTTAAAGATAACATATTTGTTTATATATCATGTATAAACATTTTTTGATTCTAGAAATTTTCTAAAAGAATTTAGTTTGCATCGTTGTCTTTTTGATTCTTCTATTTGCTTAAGAGCTAACTTCACGTCACTTTTAGGTTTTATTTTTTTCATCAATAAAGAATGTAGAGTCAAATTTTATTAAAAATAAAAAGTTTTATTAAATACAATGTTTATAATTTGAAATTATTTTGTTTAATTTTCGCATTTGTTCAAAAAATCTCACAAAAAAAATATGGAACAAATTTTAAATATTTATAAATTCTTATCCCTTCTATTTTGGTAATATCACTTTCTTTAGAAATTTCATTTTTTACTTATTTCAAACAAAATTTTTTGTATAAGAAGAGAATGGACTAATTTAGAGTGCATCAAAAGATTTCAGGATTCAAGATAAGATAAAATTAAAATCAAGTGAATTGCAACGTAAACCAAGATGAGATAAAAAAAGAAGAAAAATAAAATAAAAAAAACAAAAATATTTATATCTTCTACCTTTAATATATTCATAAATAGTCTCATTAATGGTCTCTTCTAATGATAATTTTCACTTTGTAAGTTGATATTTTATTCTTAACATATGTTTGCTTACGTCACTTAAATTTTTTATTTTGATTTAGGTAATTAAATTGAATCGTTCATCACTTTCCTCCGATGACGATGATGAGGAATTCTCTGACGAGGAAGCCATAAGGGAGGCAGCCCTTAAAGGAAGGGCGGAATTCACTTCTCAAATGCTACGAACCGATCAAGACTGGGAGGATATCTTTACTCGGGTACTTATATCTCTCCTATTTCTACAAAATATAAAATTTCACCTATAGATATTGTTTACAGAGAGAGGATGTCATATTCTAGGATTTAATATATTTTGTAAGGAGTGATGCGTCAGATAACCGAAAATTTCCATTCATTAGCAGAGTATAGATAAACTTATAAGGACAAAGACATTTATATATATATATATATGTATGGGTCATTCTACTAAAATTTGTTAACTTCGCGTAATTGCAAATAATTCAGTGACTACCAAACACATTGTCATTTTTTAATCATCAGGTAATAGAAAAAGTTAATAATTTTTGGGCACACTTGATAAATATTGAAATTTTAAAAAATTTAATGAAAATATTCGTCTTTTTAACCCAAAAAGTCAGTCCCTTGGCAGCTCAAAAAGTGAACATCGCAAATTTATTTTAATTTTAATTTATCAAATTTATTTTAGATTTATATCATTATTATCCATATCTATATAATCTAAGATACTTTATTAAGCGTTGTTAATTCACAAATTTTTATTTTAAATAAATTTACATTATTTTTTTTATTTCAAAGTCGCGTACCTTGATCCGAACGTCAGTCCCCTGGCTTATGTTAAATTTGAAACATATCTGATATTATAGACTGTTGATAAAATAATTATATGTTTTAAATAGGTTTAGGGTGTAAAGATGGCATTTGTGTTCAAGTACCGGACGTTAAGCAATCTTTTTTATACTTTTATTTTGTGTTGAAAATCAGCATGTCAACACTCAATTCGTCAGTCCCTAGATAAGTAATATTTTGGAAATGTATTAATAATTATTTCAACAATATACCGGATTTGCTGTCTTTTCATTGTTATATTTAATATATAAAAGAAAAAAAAATGTATTCCATATCAATTAGCAGATTTTTTTGTGTTATATATCAAAAACGTCAGTCCCTTGGAAGTTTTTCAACCGTAAAGCTAAGAGACTGATGAGCTTATATATTAATACAAAAAATAAAATAAAAGAATCTGAGTGTTACTATATGGATACAATAAAATTAACTTGTAACCAATCAAGTACGTGGCTGTTAATTTACACACAAGGAAGGGAGCAGAAGCAGCCAAAAATCAAAGCCACTGATTTTACTACAATTACCGAGACGTTTCGGAAAAACTTTATTCTCCCATCATCAGTCTTTCAAATTGAATTTGTCCCGGAGTTGTCAAAAGGGCACAATACATTTATTATGTATTCTGTTTATGGGTGAGTCGCTCATTGACTTGTTTAGTGAGAATTTGAAAGACTGATGATGGGAGAATAAAGTTTTCCCGAAACGTCTCGGTAATTGTAGTAAAATCGGAGGCTTTGATTTTTGGCTCCTCTGCTCCCTTCCTTGTGTGAAAATTAACACTTAGTGTCTTTCAAAATCATTACAATCAATTGAAATCAAAGTTACAAATTGTGTATTTCAAATTCGAGTTAACCCATTTTTGTAGAATGATCCATATATATATATATACACTTCCTAAGCTGCCTGGACCGCCTGTGGTGATTCCTGGCCTTTTTACCTTTATCATATGTCACGACTTTCTTTCCCCTTTTTCGACGTGTTTGTATAAACATAAGAAATTCTATATATACGCTCACTTATAATAGATTTAAAGTTAAATCTGCAAAAAAGGCATTGAGTGAAAGGAGCTTATGTTTTGTTATTGGCGTTGTTTCGCTTCAAACAGAATGCTTTATCACTAAAGCCCGAATTCCTATGCAATTTCATATTCTATTTGCTAACATGTACCTCCCGGAAAACCAATTTTCCATCCGAATCATGCCCCAAGTTGCCGAAAAGACTGTGTGAATGTGAGTGTGAATAGGACAAAAGTGTGTTTAAAAAATATATATATATTGGCAGAAACTAAATATATCTCGACACCAAAACATCTGGTGTATCAAGCACAGAACACAACTTTCGATTACCGAAGGTAAGAGAAAGGTGTGTGCTGTGCGACCAGTCACACCAGATTTTCACTTTCTCTTACCCTATATTTTTTCTAGTTTGATCATCTAGATATAAAAGATGATGAAATTGACCCAAATGGAAGAAAACGATTTCAATCTTCGACATCTTCGCCAATTCAAACGTTAATAAAAAAAGAAAAGCATGTTCCACACAGGATGAACCTAATAGGAAAAAAGTAAATATTTTATTTCTTCTTTAAATATCTATACATATATATAATTAATTATTTGTTTTATATTTTTTAGGAATAAAATCCCAGTATCAAAAAAAGAAATTTCATACTAAGGAAAAGAAGAACTAAAGAGTATATCTGAAAATAAAAAAGGTGAGAAATGTTATACAAACAAAAGATTAGTGATAAAAAAAAAGAACTTGTGACGAGAACGCGATTTCTTTTTTTTTTTTTTTTTTTTGTTAATATACTTCGATATGATTTGCAACTAAAGTATAAAGCAGGACTGACCAACCCCGCTTCTGTCAGTCCCTTGGAAGTTTTCCAACCGTAAAGCTAAGAGACGGATGAGCTTATATATTAATATAAAAAAAATAAATAAATAAATAAAAAATCCGCGTGTTACTATATGGATACAAAAAATTAACTTACTGTCTATCAAAATCATTACAAACAATTGAAACCAAAGTTAACAAATTGTGCATTTCAAATTCGACCTCACAGTTAACCCATTTTTTGTAGGATGACCCAATATATATATAAACAAACTACCTCAACAATATATCCCATACTCTTGAAAATGGCTCCAAAGAAGAGCCGAAACGTCGAGCAAATCTCAACGTCACACGCGACTTAACCGAAGAAAACTTATCTTCGCATACATCCGATCGCGGAAACCTTTTAGAACA
>JAKCPI010026074.1:0-17363 GCA_023213315.1 Euborellia annulipes | reverse complement strand
TTTTGCGTCAAGATATATTTAGTTACCGACAGTACATTTGAATTTAAGATGTAAAATTTCTAAAAATGGAAGAATATTTATATTTTGTTACCATGGCAATCATTTCTCCTATCTTTCCTATGAAGTATATAAGTGGTCTTCAGAAATTTTAAATGGAAAAATGAGAATATACATTTTAAAGAGCATCTAAAAAATAATTGATTTTTGAATTTTAATCAAAATCGTTGGAGCGAATTTTGTGAAAATCGAAAAAAAAAAAACTGAAAAAGTACATCAATAAAGTACTAGTACTCTTTGGCCGATTTTGTTCAAAAGCTTCGTGTCACGACCCAGGGGAGTGTCTAACTTAAATATAAAATTTTAACTATCAAACTCAATTCCTTCATGCTTTAAATTGGATAGAGACACACACACACACAGACAGACAGACCATGTCGCGTAAACCACTTTTTTGGGGGATCTCAAAACGTGTATATCCATCAAAATCTCGACATCGAATTTTTGACATACTTTCTCTCTATATATATTAACATATATAGAGGTAAAAGAAAATAAAATTAGAATGTCGTAATCATTAAAAATATTTTATTTTATTTATTCCCAAACCCAAAACAATTTCTATACAACCGTTTATATGAAAAATTAATCGCAATATAATTTTAACTGGCTTATCTATTGTTACACCATAATAACATTTAATAAGACTTTGTTTAGTTGTAAATTCACCGCTATTATTTTCCCTATTCCATTAAATAGTTAAACCGTATATATTTTGAGAGAATTACTATGCATACTCACTCGCTCATATTTGATACATCTCAATACTTATGCATTCATATTCAATCTAATTAGAAATATATCAGATCGACTAAAAGCTTATTAATAAGCTATGCATCCATTTTGAAATAATTTCGCCTCTCATTTAAAATTAAATTCAACCTATATGCTATATTCATAATATATTCATGTTTTTTTCATAGTAAAAATAGTTAATTGTTATACTTTTATTATAAAATAGACTATATCAATTAATATACAAAATATTTTAAATTAAAACTTTTTCAAATTTGGCTTATCAAAATAAATGAGAAAGGAAATGGATTCCTATCCCAGTAAAAAAAAAATTATATTAATATACTAACAACAAAATGTTTCATACAAAAGAGAGATACAAATATTTTTTATAAAATTGTAAAATTCCTCCGTGTTCCATAACAAGAAGGAAATGGATTCCCATCCCAGTAAAAAAATCTATTAATATATAACAAAATGTCTCCTACAAAAGATAGAGAAGAGCTTAGCATTTTTAAGACTGATTTTCAACTAGGAACTGATGATTTGTATAAAAACTAACTACAAATCTAAAAATACATTAGATGAAATTGTACTGCCCTGAGTCAATTATCACATTAGGCACAAAAAAATAAATATATTGTATTGGTGATAGAAGAAGGAAAAAGTTGATCTTGAACAGAAAACTTTTTTCCCTGATGTTATATCCTAAATTAATTTTAATACCGGATACAATTCAAAATATATGTATATGAAGACCAACAGAAGGTATGATTTTCATTCTAGGAAAAAAAAGTTTTTTAAAAAATGATTGTTAAGCAATATTTGTAAAAAGAAATGTTTCGTTTCATTGTTTATAGCTCCGAGGATGGCTTTGACCAAAGCCGAAACGTCAGCTAGCTGTTGAAATATATTTTTAAAGAAAAAATTCTGGCTGCGTTTTTCTTCCAACTTTCATTCCTGATACGAAATTTAGAAGTGATACGAATAGCAAAACAATGTCAAATATATGACAAACTTAAATGGAAAACACACATGGAGTTTAATTGAAGAAGATGCAAATGTCATTTGATTGAAAAAGAAAGAGTCTGACTTAACCTCTTCACCTTTGCCTTTTATTAAGATTCGACAATGACTTCAAAATCCTTGTCCTATTTTATAAAATAAGAAATTAAGGAATATTTATTTAAAATGAACATGATTTGTTAATACAAGATTTAAAACAAAAAAAACGAAGTTGACCTATGACCGTTGATTAATTAAATATCTCTTAGCATTCGTTTAAAAAATTATTTATTTTTCAACCTTCACGTCTAGTGAGTACGTGGAGTGCGACTACAAGTTACCCGAGAAAAACGACGCGTTTTAACAGTCTCACCTGCCCTCCTCTTTCATTATCCATCACACTATTCGACTATCCAATTTGTTTCTCCCTTGAGTTCCTACTATCATCAACCTAGGCGTCAAAACTAGGAGTGCTACTACCTGTGAATACATGGTTGTTATGTAATATCAAAATTATACTTTCCATCCACATTAACTATTCAACAATCACTGAAACAATGACGATATGAGCAGATACCAAGATTTTTTTTAAATTTCATCTTTGCATATATATCTCTATCTTATTTTCTTATTTAAACCCCAAAAACCCTTGTTAAAAAATATCATTTGAATATTAGTGTTTCTGTGTGAATGTGATATATATATACCAAGCTGCTTGTATATGTATATATGTGAGGGTGCTTGGTGTTGAGAAGGGGATTTAATTAGCAAGGAGCAGCAGGTCGGAGGGTGATTAAGTTGCCAGACGTAGCAGGAGGAATATCGTGTGCCGATTCTCCTCCGAACCCTTCCGCTTGGGGCTAATTCCTCTCAGATGCAATTAGAGAGCTACAACAGAGTATGTGTTAATTAGCCCGAGTTACACCTTGCAAAAGCAGGTGCTCAAATTGGCCTTCTCCGGGGACAGCCATCTCAGCTCTGCATAATTCACCAGGACGTCTTGCGACTCCTCTGGGGTGCCACATTTCATATAAATCCTTACATTGCAATTAATTACACATCAACATAGACAACCGGGTCAAACTAAATCTTATTCGTTTTAATTTTTGTTGATGAGCTCGAACTGATATCGCTTGGAATCGAACCTACAATCTCTAGCATAAACAATCTGCGTTAGAGCAACAAATAAATACTTTTCCGCCATGCCCATCCTCAGAACTAACAAAATTTTAAATAAAACCTGGCATTAATTAGTAAAAACACTAATAAGTTTCAATGATTTATATAATAAATCATTTGTATTTCTTTTTATTTTAACACCAAAAATATAGTTTGAGGTATAAATTGAATTATTGGAAGAACACTCAGTTTCGGTCCGATAAGGACCATCATCAGGCCTGAAATATACATATTACTTTACTTTTTATTTTACTCTTTAATAACTTGAGGCCATATAGACTTCCAAGTGATGCTATAATACATATTTACAATACATGTGATCAGGACATTTAAATACCAATTGATACAAATTGCAAAATTACTGGAAAGTTCCCCATGGTTACCTGAGCTAAGACTTACTTGAACCCATAACCCTTCCCTGTCTGTGGATAGTTTTAAATTTAAGATTAATAATTTTTAATAATCTAAATTAATTCACCTTGTAATATTAATACTATCTCATCCAGAAATTTTTAAATTTTCTATTTTCTTTTTTGTTTTCAGTTGTGTGGCCAGTCGCGAAACGGGCGATCCGACACAATTAGCGCCCACCTTTCGAGTGACAGAACTAGTAGGTGCGGTGTCGATGCTTTACGGCATGCTTCTTCCTCAAGGGGCACCTCCACGCCCTAGTGCTCCCGATGGAGTTGCATCAGCTCCACCCCATGCAGTAGCCGTCTGTCAAGCTACCTTCCGCTTGCTTGCTGCTGCTGCTCGACTCGACCTCGGCATGTTTCAGGTAGGCCTCGACCGTCTTTACCATCTACCATTAAGTAAGCTCCTCTACCTAAAGTTAACAAGACTCTTGTTTTATAATTTTTGCGCTCGTCTATATCGAAAGTATTTTTCAAAATATCTCTCAATTTTTTATAGATAAAATTTTTTCTAGGGTTTTTTTTTTAATGATCAAGTTTTTATTTTTATCTGGCGAAACCTCGGGTTGGTGAGCCCGAAGAATCAGCATGTTGAACGTCCCTCGATATAATTTGTATATTCCTAAATGGCCTCAGCTGCCGAGAAGACAATTTCTGAGGCCATTTACTTTATATGTGTATGGCTATTACATTTATTTATAGTTAATATGTATATATATTTATTGGAACCAAGTTCTTTAACGCGGCTTACGCAGGGTGAATCGGGAGAAATGTAAAGTAACAAAAACGCGTTCCTAACAAAAATGCGTTTCCAGCGCCCGAGCGACAGCGGCGGAAAGCGAGATTAGCCGAAGTCTTGGCAATACCGATGACTATCGAAGGCGTTCCCCACACTGTGTTTTGTAGTCTTCTTCCCTCCTCGCCTCAATCCCGCAATGCGGGGTGGGCGGCTTTGACTCTTTCCCTTCAACCCTATTTATTTATACGACCGGAAGAAATAGGACAGGCCGGCCCGTCTCACGGTCTGACGCCTGTCGAAAAGAAGAAGGAAGAGACAGACATTTAAACAACTGAAGGACTACTTGTCTCAGCTCGGGCAGCTCGTGGTCGCCATTCACTTGCCCACAAGATGTGGGCCCCTGAGCAAACTCTTGTTTTTTGGAGTCACCCACCCGAAATTCACCCGTTTTGAATATTTATTTCTTGATTCTGAAGAAGAGCTCAATTTTATTTTGATAAACATAAAAATCTTAAATTTCTGTTTTAAAATCTTTTATTTATCTTGCTTCTAGTACAGTGACTTAGTACCGCTGATAATAAAATTAATAAGCGAATCATTTCAAATTTTCCTATAAAAAATAGGAATAAGATTTAATTACTTAAGATACAGATGAGTAATTCAAGAGAAATTTAATTATCTCTGTCGACGTTTCGAACTCACCTTGTTCTATTCAGTTAGAACTAACATTTCGAACAGGTTCTTACTATACTTTGACTTTTCTTCTCTCTTGATGGTGAGATACTCATCCATTTTTTTATTTTGCTGTTCCTTAAATAGTGTTTTGTTCTGAATCAAATTGACCTAACATATAGTAAGTCTTAAAAACCTCTATTTAGGGTTCTGGTTTATTTTAAAAGGAAATTATAGCTGCTCTTCGCTTCTCCCTATCCCCCAAATGATGATTAAATAATTTAAAACTAAAAGTAGCAAAAACTATAAAAATTGATAATTGCTATCAAAATATTCAGTTATTATTTAGAAACTTTTATTTTAATAGTATTTGGCAAATGTATCACTTTCAATTTATTTATATAAATAAGAAAGGAGTTGTCCATTAATACAATAAGATGTCTCTCCCCTGATCGAAATTCTCTGTGATTCCTCTCCACAAGATTCGATAACAAGTGAAGGATTCATTCGGTCGGCAAATTGGCTTCTCGAGCGATCTCGGTCAATATTGACCCTGACAAGAGCGGCAAGACGAAAGATAGTATAATTGAATTAATTAATGTTGTAATTAATTGATTCGTAGAGGGTCGTGATTGGCTGCGACGCCTTCCCCGCCCCTTTCACCCCTACCACGAGCCTCAAGTTAATTTAAATTGCGAAATCGTTCCAATTAAATCCGCGTGCAAACATTTATCTAGATCTCGAGAGCTGATGATGCTGCGGGGGTGGCGCAAACAGCCCCCGGGCATTTGCATCCGATGCTCTGAAGCGGAGTGTGGGGGGGGGGGGGGGATGGTTGGTCTCGTATAAATGCTAATGCGCCCCGCAGATTGACCTCAAACCTGATCATTTATGTATGAATCGTTGTTCAAATATAATATAGGAAAGCTGCGGGGTGGGTTTACTGTTGCCTTCGATCATGAATAATAATTAGAATAGTTTGTGTTCACCAATTGAATTTTCAAGAAAAATAACGAATATCCTAATGGAAATTAATTATCAATAACCAAATTATTTATTTTACTAATCTAAATAAAATAGAAGCTTATTAACTGACAGGATTAATTCAATGAACTCTCCCATATTTAACCCCAAGACAAATTGTCTAAATTTTGAAAATTAATAGATAATTAATAAAAAGAGAAAATAAATTTCAGTTTTTTTTGTTTTGTTTTTTTCTTTTAAAAAACACACTTTTTTCCCATTTACGCTCACACTCACAGAAACAACAGTCTTTTCGGCAACTTATGCCATATAAGACTTTATACGATAACCGTTATTATGAATAATATATATATTGGGGTACAGGCATTCTTTTTTAAGCCATTTGGTATCCAAATGGCTTAAATAAAATCAGCGGACTGCCTGGGATCCAAACCCTCGACCCTTGGTATACAAGGCAGGCGCGCTACCAACTAGGCCAAGCCCGAGGGCCATTTCAGTTAAGATGATGACATGTTTCTGTAATGTGAGGTATTATATTGGAATATATCAGAATAATAAAATTATAAACATATGTTTCTTTTACCAGATATCCGTCATTTTAATTCATTAGCTGGGCATACACGGAGAGGTAGAACCGTCGGTTTTGACCGTGCCGGTCCAAACGCACGGATTTATCTTTACGTTAGTGGGCGAGCACGCGCCAGTTTTGACCGCCACGCATCAATCTAACAGATTGGACTGCGGTCCAAACTCACGATCCGATCTTTTCGTTAGTGGGCGAGCACGCGCCAGTTTTGACCGCCACGTATCAATCTAACAGATTGGACTGCGGTCCAAACTCACCGACTGATCTTTTCGTTAGTGAGCAAGCGACAGTTTTGACTGCCACGCATCAATCTAACAGATTGGACTGCGGTCCGAACTCACGGTCTGATCTTTTCGTTAGTGGACAAGCGACAGTTTTGACCGCCCCGGACCATCTCTTTAAGTCACGATTTTTGGAGGGGGTAGGGGAGGACATGTTACTTCAAAAATTTTTTTTACAAATTTATTTTTAAAGAAAATAAGTTATCCCTCCCCCTATTAATTAATTAAGCTATTAATATGTTCTAAAATATTTTAGTTAATCACCATTCACAAAAACAAATTTATTATTATTATTTTTTTTAAATATCATTTAAGGTCATGGCAAATTAGGATACAAATATTATATAGACCTAGCATTTTACTCGGGAGAAAGTCTAGTTTCTGAATATACAAAAAAAATTATAGGTTATGTAAGAAAAAAAATATTGGCCCTCTTTCTAAAGCGCCCCCTAATGGTCCGATGTTTACCAAAAGCTTTTCAGTTCTTGACCTTTACATCTAGTTTATGTGTGCAAAATACCACAGACATACACACAGACATCATTCCAAAAACTACTTAAATGGACTCAGGGAACCTTAAATCCTATTTTGGCAGCTTCAGAATCAGATAATTAAAGATTTTATTTAAAGGAGAAGAAAGGATTAATTACTTTTTTTTTTAAATAATTTTCTATTTCCATTTTTCTTGGAAATTCCAATGGCTTCTTGACTTGATCTGTCTAGTCGGCAGGCAAAACTTTCGTCAAGACGAAAGTCCACGGATTTGGTCAAATCAGCGGTTAAAACTGCCGCGGTCCAAAGATTTTGCCCATACACGTACGGTTTGGCCCGTGGCGGGCCAACTATACGGGTTTGTCTGCGGGTTTTTCCTTTACGTTTGTGAGTGATGACGGTTTTAACCGTGGCGGTTTTAACCGTGCCGGTTTTAACCGTGCCGGTTTTAGCCGGCCCGGCAGACTGGTCCGCCCCGGTCCAACCCGACAGATCAAACTCTCCGTTTTTTTAAACGAAATTGATAATGACGGTTTTAACCGTGGCGGATCGACCCGACAGATTGGTCCGCCCCGGTCCAACCCGACAGATCAAACTCTCCACTTTTTTAAGCCAAATTGATAACGAAAGTTTTAACCGTGGCGGATCGACCCGACAGATTGGACCGCCCCGGTCCAACTCGACAGTTCTACCTCTCCGTGTATGCCCAGCTATTAAATATTTTATACTTTACGTAGATTATTTTGTAGGCTGGGATGAGTTATTCTCCAACCCCATTTTTATACTTTACATAATTTTTTTTTCCCAAACTAGTGAGTTTCTACCAAAAATTCAATCCAAGCCCTTCTAGAAATTTAATTATTTAGTAAAAAATAAAAAACAAAAACAAAATGGCGATGAAAGAAGTAGTGTTGTCCGGGCATATGTTTGTAAACTCTTTTCTTTCATTAACTAGGTAGCTTTGTTTGAAAAAGATGGAATTTTTTTCAATCAACTTGCAAATACACCCTTCGTTAGTCAGTTTAATATAGCAAATTTACGAGATTAGTTTGAGTATAATTTTACAAGTTATTAACAAGTCTAAATCAACATATGAATATTCTCCAACCCCATTATATGAATAAATATATTAATATACTTTCACATATGACAACTCCTGATTGCCTGATGATGGTCGAATAAATTTGAACCGAAACGTCACGAATTTTTGCGAGTTTCATTGATTTAGAGACACTCCTTCCTGGCTACTACCTCCTGCCAACAAATTCCAAATATTTCTATACTTTATTTTCATATTTAATTGAAAGTTGGTTAGATTTTCAAATGTTTTGCTCTTGGACAAAACGTTTTGTCCGAAAACGTTTTGCTCAATTGGTGTGTGTTCAGCCTAAGGTTTTCATACAAGGAAATGTTTCAATTAAAATTTAAAAAATTTGGAAGTTAAATTCTCATCTAAAGTGAAATAATTATTTGCGATTCGTATCCAAATTTTATCAATTGAAGACCACAAAGTGAGTTATTTATTAGCTATAACAATCGTGATTACCTTATTATAAAATTGTTATTTTCATGACAGCCTAATTTTACTTATTAACTAGTACGATAAGATAAATCAAATAAAACTAGGCTATAGGGAAATTAAAAAAAAATTTTTCAAGCTATTCCGAAAAATTTATATAATAAAAGTACTTTCAATTTTTTTTATTTTTTTTTTTTTTTTTTGTGTGATCATCAAATCGTACTCAAATATTCAACGAACTCGAACTTTATCAAATATATTTTCGAGAATAGTAGAAATTTTTGGACTGATTCACCTGAAGCATATCATTATTTTATTATTTATCTAATCGTCTAATAAGCAAAAATTAAGTTGTCAAGAATTTGACACTAATTCATTGGGAATCTTATCATATTAAAAAAAGGCGTATGTTTAATTATATCAATAGATAGACTGCAAACACTAAATTTTTATTTGTATGTAGGCCTATATAATATAAAAGAATATACATATTTTTGTAGGATTTTACTCTAATGAGCTCTTCCTTCATTCACTAAGAACTTCATCAATAAATTGTTTCGCCCTCAGGCTTAGTGTAGTGGCTAGCGTGCTGGCCTTCTATACCAAGGGTCGGCGGGTTCGGATCCCAGGCAGTCCGATGATTTTATTTAAGCCATTTGGTTATCAAATGCTTAAATAGAAATGCCTGGAACCCCAATAGATATAAATGTACATACAAGAATTGGTGGTTTAATAATTATCTACAAAATATCTTTGACAATAATTATTCAACTTATTTCTCTTCATTTTTTACTCTCTCGTATAGAGAAAGTTATGTAATCGTAAAAAAATCCGACTTCGAGATTTTGATGTTTCTCCACGTTTTAGACCTCCCTGAGTCCAAAAAAACCATTTTTGGCATTATGTCTGTGTGTGTGTGTGTGTGTGTTTGTGTGTGAACACGATTGCTTAAAAACCAAAGCAGCTAGATCGATGAAATTTGGTATATGCTCCTTACACTAAAATTGGAGATTTCTATCAACTTTTGGAGTAAATAAAATCACTTGGAAGTAGTACTTTACTTAAAAGTTTTTTCCAAAATTTTGAAATTTTCAATTTTTTTTTGTTATATTATGATAAAATACTCTACTTTAAAAAGTTTTTATTCTTTGACATCTTTTCGAAAACTGAATAGTTTTTGAAATAATCAAAGAAGAAATAGAAAATATTCGTTAATTTTGATAAAAAATCAAAACAAAATCATACAGGTGTCATTAAAAAAAGGGCAAATATAAACAAATGAATTTGTTTTTATACAAATGAATTTGTTTATATTTGCCCTTTTTTTAATGACACCTGTATGATTTTGTTTTGATTTTTTATCAAAATTAACGAATATTTTCTATTTCTTCTTTGATTATTTCAAAAACTATTCAGTTTTCGAAAAGATGTCAAAGAATAAAAACTTTTTAAAGTAGAGTATTTTATCATAATATAACAAAAAAATTGAAAATTTCAAAATTTTGGAAAAAACTTTTTGAGTAAAGTACTACTTCCAAGTGACGTATTTACTCCAAAAGTTGATAGAAATCTCCAATTTTAGTGTAAGGAGCATATACCAAATTTCATCGATCTAGCTGCTTTGGTTTTTAAGCAATCGTGTTCACACACACACCCAGACGTAATTACAAATGAATATACGAGAAAGTCTCGGGGAAGTCATTCCCCATATTTTCCCTTGATGAAATTAGTAGCTATTGATGAGTTTTAAAATCAAAATTAAGAGATAGGACAATTTAATAAGATGGGTTTACATTAGTCAATTTAAAATTGGAGGTTAGGATAAGTTTTATTACTTTCTCTTAACTATGTATATATGTAATATATATATAGAGAGAAAGTATTGGTTTCATGTCAAAAATTCGATGTCGAGATTTTGATGGATCTTCACGTTTTGAGGTCCCCTGAATCCAAAAAACTGGTTTTCGCGACATGGTCTGTCTGTGGGTGGGTGGGTGGGTGGGTGTGTGGGTGTGTCTGTGTTCAATTTTAAGCATGAAGGAATTGAGCTATGAGGCTGAAATTTTATATTTAAGTTAAACACCCCCGGGACCGGAAAAATAAGCTTTTAATCAAAATCGGCCAAAGAGTACTAGTACTTTACTGATGTACTTTTTCAGTTTTTTTCGATTTTCTCAAAATTCGCTCTAACGATTTTGATTAAAATTCAAAAATCAATTATTTTTTAGATGCTCTTTCAAATGTATATTCTCGTTTTGCCCTCAAAATTGTTTGAAGACCACTTTACTCTTGCACTCCATAGAAAAGATAGGAGAAATGGTTGCCATGGTAACAAAATATAAATATTTTCCCATACTTATAAATTTTACATCTGAATTCAAATATTCCCTACTGCCGGGAACTAAATACATGTCGACACAAAAAATCTGGTGTGACAAGCACAGTACACAACTTTCGATTACCGAAGGTAAGAGAAAGTTGTGTGCTGTGCGACAGTCACACCAGATTTTTCATAATAAAGATATACTTGTACGGTATAGTATAGTAATACGAATTTTTTATTAACACGCATTTTTTTACTTTCTCTTACCCTATATATGAAATATATATAGAGAAAAATTATTGTTTATTTTCTACTAAAATAAATGTAATATCTTGTACTGTGCTGATTATTTCATAGATAACGTTTTTTTTAAACTTGCACTGAAATGTAATTGATTTTTTTTTTTTTTTTTTTTTTTTTTTTTTGTTTTTTGACTATTTAATATTTTATTAAATTTTTTTTTTCACTTTTTTTGATTGTTATGATTTCATTGAGCGTAAAGAGAAATTTTTAATTTTATATGAAACGATATTCAGAAATAAATGTATCTTTAATAAACCTCAAAAAATAAAAATAAATAGGCTATAGAGTGTATATTAGTAGAATAAATATAAATCATTGTTTAAATTTTTTTTTTTTTTTTTAATATTCTTCAAAGAATTTAAAAGGTTAAATTTTTCATTCAAAAACTGATTAAATATTTTTATTTAATAATAATTAGTATTTTGCTAAAAGAGTATTTATTAATACATGGAAATTATGAAAACAACTTGAGTTAGTGTTTCCTAAAAAAAATGAAAAACCCCCACCCCCCAAATGAAACAATTACGTAAGCAATCGAGAGTGTGTATTAACTGGCAAAGAGATGAGTTTTGGAGACATCAATCCATAAATCCCACTCGAACATACTATTCATTTAGAGATTTTCTTTCTCAATCTGCTCAAAGAAATCCACACCATTAATTTTCTGAAATCGCTATTGTGTTCAATAATAATTATCATTTCCTTATTTACTTTATTTGATAATACTGTACATACAAGTAGATCTAGTATAAAATATTTCCTTTTTTTGTTGACTTTCTCCCAATCTAACTTCCTCCCCTTAATTAATTAATTTTAATTATCATCTTTTTTGATATAGAAATAATTTTAATTTTCTTATTGAAAAATATCTCTACTTTTTACCACCCATTCTAGAGAGTGATTGATAATTTGATTAAAAAAATTTGCTTGACTGAATCTTGAATCCAATCTAAGAACATATTTATTCAGTGTATTTGTTTTGTTTATTTATTCGTCGATTTAATTAAACACAAATCTTATGTATTTTCTTTTCATTTCGGCTATTTTTAATTGGTTCCCCAACCCCAGGGAGTCAGTCACTCTTCGTCCCATCTTCTCCATCACTATTTGTTTTCAATGATTGGTTTTCGACTAGACCCGAGGAGCACTTTTTAAATATTTCATTTCCAATTTATTCGCCGGTTTGGTTGGTTGATTTTTGGTTACCCTGGCCACCAACCACCGCCAAAAACCGATTCGCAATTTGTTTGACAAATATTTGCCCGCAGATAGGAAATATTGCATCGCGATGCAAATTCATACACACAAATCGTGAAAATAATTCGCTAACATTGCACAATATTTACTTTATTAATTCTTTTATTAATCAATTTAGAATGCAATTCAATTTCCAACCGAATCTATTCGATGTGCTTTTAAATTATTTCTATCGAATAATTTCATTTTATTTACAAGCCAATATTTATAAATATTTTGTGGAGGGAGGTATTTAGCTAAATAGCGAGGGTGAAAGTTGGTCCTGAAAATTAATGACACATTTTTTCTTATTTTACAAACCTTTAATGAAAATTCAAAAAGAAAATATGTTTTTCTAAAAGCAAATCAGATCCTCTCGATCAGATTTTGAAATTTTGATAAGTATATTAGACATTTTCATTTTATATTTAAGCAGAGATTTGTGTCTCTTTATGAAATGTTTAATGATATTAACAAATCAACAATCATCGTTATATTAGTTCCAACAATCCATTATTTTGCTGCCATTTAGGAGGTTTATTGAATTTATTTATAAAATGATTAGTATTGTTGGCATCTGGGGGGTCGTTACACACGCTGCTTTTTTGAGGCTACCCATTCTAGTTCCCGCCGTTAATTTTATATTATCCAATAACCTAAAAACAGAAAAACAATATAATTAGATTTCATATCAATATTTTTGTTAATTAAGTATTTTACTTAGACCTACTTACAATTATTGGAAGAAGATGTTTACATTTTATTTTGAAATAACACATCCTTTATGATGGAGATAAAATAATGATGTATAAACAGGAAAATAGATTATAACAAGAGGTAGAATTTTATAAAGTACAAATTGGAAAAACACATCACATGCCTGACTTAAAGAATTTCAAAATCATATTCTGAGAGTTATCAATCTGTGAGTAAAGCGTCCACGCAGTTGCCATTTTTATCTTTCACTTTTCCGGAAACACATGGACCTTCTGACAATATAGATATTGTCTGTATCTTAAAATTTGAACAATTTCCCGGCATGCAAGGGATTTCAGTTGGAACTTCTTGAGTAGTAATATCTAGCACTGGAGGATTAGAGTTGGTTTGCACTGAATCAAGATCACTAGTGGAACAGCATGAACTATTTTGAAACGGTGGCATCGCATTGTTAAGCGAATAAACAACAGGAAAAGGTGGAGCTGTAGCTGTGGCTACAGCCACCAGCAAGATCACTAGTAACCACTGGGCAAAATTAAAAATCATTGCTCATCTCTCTCTAAGCGAATCTTCAATTTTCGATGTCTTTTATACTTTTGATTCCTTTCACTTGATATTTCTAACCTTCATATATAATAATTGCAGAGGAACTACAGATCTAACAAGGACAAACTTATCAGTCATTTTTATAAATATATTTTCTTCTTCTATAGATGACTCGCGAATACTTTATAATTACTCTATTAGTTTTTTTACAAAAATTTTCTTAAATTTATTGATTCAATATTGATAAAAAATAAAATAATTTTTAGATTCAGTATTATTTTTCCAATTTTAGTATTTAAGTAAAGGTTAAAAGTAATTTTTTAGTATTTTGGGCTTTTAGGTTATGCTTTTCTTAAATTAGAGGTTCACTTGTCCCTTGTCTCTATTTTTATTTGTAAAATTTTTTTGAGTTTGTGTTGTAATGATCTATGTTGCATGCAATTGTTCTTTGTAATTGTCAATCTACTCTTTTTAATAAAACTTTAATATTGGCCTATCGCAGACGAATTCACCGTTACTAGTGTAATCTATCACTAATGTGTGTTTTTAAGTGATAACATTATTTCCAATCCAAGCATCAAAACTGAAGTTATATTAAAAAGAGTTTAACAAAAGTCACACTCTCATTTAATCACTCAATTCACAAACAATTTGCCTCTATACATACTTAATTCACTTTAACCTCATCTTCACACTCTCCGGCCGGATTTTTCACTTTTCCCTTAATGCATGGTGTGTCACTAACTGCACTAGCTTGTGGTAGTAAATAACATATGCCAAGCGAATTTCTCACTTGCCCCAGTGGACATTGACAATTTCCAAATGAATCTGTCGTTTCTCCCACTGGACACTTGCAATTTCCTAAAGAATCTCTCGTTTGTCCCGGTAAACATAAACTTGGTCTTGGAGGTCGATTTGGAAAAACCGAAGGCGGCGGTGCTGAGTTGATAAACCCTTGCACTGGAGCACAACCACCACCCGGGAAGGAGCTTAAATGGCCATTGGAGGGAGGCAATGAATTAATGAACACGTAAACTGAGGGATAAGCCAACGCGGCTATAACACCAGCAAAAAGTACATTCACCAAAAACAAAAGCGGTATCGTCGAAGCCATGATTTTTTTACTTAATAGGAGAATCTTCATTTCTCCGGCTCAATTTATATTTTCTATCCTTTCACTTTTTTTTATCAAGGTATTGATTTTTCAAGGAACTCACCAAATGCAAATCTAATAAAAAAATCTGGTGTGACTGGCGCACAGCACACAACTTTCTCTTACCTTCGGTAATCGAAAGTTGTGTACTGTGCTTGTCACACCAGATTTTTTGTGTCGACATGTATTTAGTTCCCGGCAGTAGGGAATATTTGAATTCAGATGTAAAATTTATAAGTATGGGAAAATATTTATATTTTGTTACCATGGCAACCATTTCTTCTATCTTTCCTATGAAGCACAAGAGTAAAGTGTGCTTCAAACAATTTTGAGGGCAAAACGAGAATATACATTTGAAAGAGCATCTAAAAAATAATTGATTTTTGAATTTTAATCAAAATCGTTAGAGCGAATTTTGAGAAAATCGAAAAAAACTGAAAAAGTACATCAGTAAAGTACTAGTACTCTTTGGCCGATTTTGATTAAAAGCTTATTTTTCCGGTCCCGGGGGGTGTTTAACTTAAATATAAAATTTCAGCCTCATAGCTCAATTCCTTCATGCTTAAAATTTGACACACACCCACACACCCACCCACACACCCACCCACCCACCCACCCACACACCCACAGACAGACCATGTCGCGAAAACCACTTTTTTGGATTCAGGGGACCTCAAAACGTGAAGATCCATCAAAATCTCGACATCGAATTTTTGACATGAAACCAATACTTTCTCTCTATATATATATATTACATATATACATAGGTAAGAGAAAGTAAAAATATAAATTAACAAATAGCTATTATTTATTGTTTTTGTTTAACATATTTTCTTCTACATATATTTTTTACTTTCTCTTACCTCTATATATGTTAATATATAGATAGATAAAGTATTAAATTCATGTCAAAAATTCGATGTCGAGATTTTGACGGATATACACGTTTTGAGGTCCTCTCAAATGTCTGTCTGTGTATCTGTGAACAAAATAACTCAAGAACGGAAAGAGCTAGAAGGTTGAAATTTTATATTTAAGTTAGACACGCCCCTGGGACATGACACGAAGCTTTTGAACACAATTAACCAAAGAATACTAGTACTGATGTAATTTTTCAGTTTTTTTTTTTACTTTCTCTTACCTATGTATATATGTAATATATATATATATAGAGAAAGTATTGGATTCATGTCAAAAATTCGATGTCGAGATTTTGATGGATCTTCACGTTTTGAGGTCCCCTGAATCCAAAAAAAGTGGTTTTCGCGACATGGTCTGTCTGTGGGTGGGTGGGTGGGTGGGTGTGTGTTCAATTTTAAGCATGAAGGAATTGAGCTAGGAGGTTGAAATTTTATATTTAAGTTAAACACCCCCGGGACCGGAAAAATAAGCTTTTAATCAAAATCGGCCAAAGAGTACTAGTACTTTACTGATGTACTTTTTCAGTTTTTTTCGATTTTCTCAAAATTCGCTCTAACGATTTTGATTAAAATTCAAAAATCAATTATTTTTTAGATACTCTTTCAAATGTATATTCTCGTTTTGCCCTCAAAATTGTTTGAAGCACACTTTACTCTTGTGCTTCATAGGAAAGATAGGAGAAATGGTTGCCATGGTTACAAAATATAAATATTTTCCCATACTTATAAATTTTACATCTGAATTCAAATATTCCCTACTGCCGGGAACTAAATACATGTCGACACAAAAAATCTGGTGTGACAAGCACAGTACACAACTTTCGATTACCGAAGGTAAGAGAAAGTTGTGTGCTGTGCGCCAGTCACACCAGATTTTTTTTTTTTTTTTGATTTTCTCAAAATTCGCTCAATCAACTATTTTTTAGATGCTCTTTAAAATGTATATTCTCATTTTGCCATTGAAATCTTCTGAAGACCACTTTACTCTTGTTCTTCATAGGAAAGTTGGAGAAATGGTTGCCATGGTAACAAGATATAAATATTTCCCCATATTTATACATTTTACATCTTGAATTCAAATGTACCGTCCCAGGGCCGGAACTAGGAGATTTTTTAGGGGGGGCAAAATTTAATTTGCCGCCCCCTCCTTAAAATTTTCCCTGATCTCAAAAACTTTTCTGCGAAATTTTTTTTTTTTCGCGGAATCAAATTTTCCCGTCCGAAAAAATATTTTACCTTTTTTTTAGAGACGCAAAATTTGCCGCCCCCTGGTATCTGCCGCCCGGGGCACGTGCACCCACTGCCCCCCCCCCTAGATCCGGCCCTGTACCGTCCTGTCGGAGCCTAAATATATGTCGACACAAAAAATCTGGGTGATAAGCACAGTACACAACTTTCTCTTGCCGAAGGGTATTACCAATGGCAACCGGGGTAAGTTCCACACGCTATTTTTTGGGCCACTCATTCAAATTTCTGTCGTTAATTTTATATTATCCAATATCC
>JAKCPI010026073.1:0-10934 GCA_023213315.1 Euborellia annulipes | reverse complement strand
TGTAAAGTAACAAAACGCGTTCCTAACAAAAATGCGTTTCCAGCGCCCGAGCGACAGCGGCGGAAAGCGAGATTAGCCGAAGTCTTGGCAATACCGATGACTATCGAAGGCGTTCCCACACTGTGTTTTGTGTCTTCTTCCCTCCTCGCCTCAATCCCGCAATGCGGGTGGGCGGCTTTGACTGCTTTTCCCTTCAACCCTATTTATTTATACGACCGGAAGAAATAGGACAGGCCGGCCCGTCTCACGGTCTGACGCCTGTCGAAAAGAAGAAGGAAGAGACACACATTTAAACAACTGAAGGACTACTTGTCTCAGCTCGGGCAGCTCGTGGTCGCCATTCACTTGCCCACAAGATGTGGGCCCTGAGCAAACTCTTGTTTTTGGAGTCACCCACCCGAAATTCACCCGTTTTGAATATTTATTTCTTGATTCTGAAGAGCTCAATTTTATTTTGATAAACATAAAAATCTTAAATTTCTGTTTTAAAATCTTTTATTTATCTTGCTTCTAGTACAGTGACTTAGTACCGCTGATAATAAAATTAATAAGCGAATCATTTCAAATTTTCCTATAAAAAATAGGAATAAGATTTAATTACTTAAGATACAGATGAGTAATTCAAGAGAAATTTAATTATCTCTGTCGACGTTTCGAACTCACCTTGTTCTATTCAGTTAGAACTAACATTTCGAACAGGTTCTTACTACTTACGTACTTTGACTTTTCTTCTCTCTTGATGGTGAGATACTCATCCATTTTTTTATTTTGCTGTTCCTTAAATAGTGTTTTGTTCTGAATCAAATTGACCTAACATATAGTAAGTCTTAAAAAACCTCTATTTAGGGTTCTGGTTTATTTTAAAAGGAAATTATAGCTGCTCTTCGCTTCTCCCTATCCCCCAAATGATGATTAAATAATTTAAAACTAAAAGTAGCAAAAACTATAAAAATTGATAATTGCTATCAAAATATTCAGTTATTATTTAGAAACTTTTATTTTAATAGTATTTGGCAAATGTATCACTTTCAATTTATTATATAAATAAGAAAGGAGTTGTCCATTAATACAATAAGATGTCTCTCCCCTGATCGAAATTCTCTGTGATTCCTCTCCACAAGATTCGATAACAAGTGAAGGATTCATTCGGTCGGCAAATTGGCTTCTCGAGCGATCTCGGTCAATATTGACCCTGACAAGAGCGGCAAGACGAAAGATAGTATAATTGAATTAATTAATGTTGTAATTAATTGATTCGTAGAGGGTCGTGATTGGCTGCGACGCCTTCCCCGCCCCTTTCACTCCTACCACGAGCCTCAAGTTAATTTAAATTGCGAAATCGTTCCAATTAAATCCGCGTGCAAACATTTATCTAGATCTCGAGAGCTGATGATGCTGCGGGGGTGGCGCAAACAGCCCCCGGGCATTTGCATCCGATGCTCTGAAGCGGAGTGTGGGGGGGGGGATGGTTGGTCTCGTATAAATGCTAATGCGCCCCGCAGATTGACCTCAAACCTGATCATTTATGTATGAATCGTTGTTCAAATATAATATAGGAAAGCTGCGGGGTGGGTTTACTGTTGCCTTCGATCATGAATAATAATTAGAATAGTTTGTGTTCACCAATTGAATTTTCAAAAAAAATAACGAATATCCTAATGGAAATTAATTATCAATAACCAAATTATTTATTTTACTAATCTAAATAAAATAGAAGCTTATTAACTGACAGGATTAATTCAATGAACTCTCCCATATTTAACCCCAAGACAAATTGTCTAAATTTTGAAAATTAATAGATAATTAATAAAAAGAGAAAATAAATTTCAGCTTTTTTTTTTTCTTTTAAAAAACACACTTTTTCCCATTCACGCTCACATTCACACATACACAGTCTTTTCGGCAACTTATGCCATATAAGACTTTATACGATAACCGTTATTATGAATAATATATATATTGGGGTTCAGGCATTCTTATTTAAGCCAACTGGTATCCAAATGGCTTAAATAAAATCAGCGGACTGCCTGGGATCCGAACCCTCGACCCTTGGTATACAAGGCAGGCGCGCTACCAACTAGGCCAAGCCCGAGGGCCATTTCAGTTAAGATGATGACATGATGTTTCTGTAATGTGAGGTATTATATTGGAATATATCAGAATAATAAAATTATAAACATATGTTTCTTTTACCAGATATCCGTCATTTTAATTCATTAAATATTTTATACTTTACGTAGATTATTTAGTAGGCTGGGATGAGTTATTCTCCAACCCCATTTTTATAATTTACATAATTTTTTTTTCCCAAACTAGTGAGTTTCTACCAAAAATTCAATCCAAGCCCTTCTAGAAATGTAATTATTTAGTAAAAAAATAAAAAACAAAAACAAAATGGCGATGAAAGAAGTAGTGTTGTCCGGGCATATGTTTGTGAACTCTTTTCTTTTATTAACTAGGTAGCTTTGTTTGAAAAAGATGGAATTTTTTTCAATCAACTTGCAAATACACCCTTCGTTAGTCAGTTTAATATAGCAAATTTACGAGATTAGTTTGAGTATAATTTTACAAGTTATTAACAAGTCTAAATCAACATATGAATATTCTCCAACCCCATTATATGAATAAATATATTAATATACTTTCACATATGACAACTCCTGATTGCCTGATGATGGTCGAATAAATTTGAACCGAAACGTCACGAATTTTTGCGAGTTTCATTGATTTAGAGACACTCCTTCATGGCTACTACCTCCTGCCAACAAATTCCAAATATTTCTATACTTTATTTTCATATTTAATTGAAAGTTGGTTAGATTTTCAAATGTTTTGCTTCTTGGACAAAACGTTTTGTCCAAAAACGTTTTGCTCAATTGGTGTGTGTTCAGCCTAAGGTTTTCATACAAGGGAATTTTTCAATTAAAATTTTCAAAAATTAGAAGTTAAATTAATTCTCATCTAAAGTGAAATAATTATTTGCGATTCGTATCCAAATTTTATCAATTGAAGACCACAAAGTGAGTTATTTATTAGCTATAACAATCGTGATTACCTTATTATAAAATTGTTATTTTCATGACAGCCTAATTTTACTTATTAACTAGTACGATAAGATAAATCAAATTAAAACTAGGCCATAGGGAAATTAAAAAATTTTTTTCAAGCTATTCTGAAAAATTTATATAATAAAAGTACTTTCAATTTTTTATTATTTTTTTTTTTTTGTGTGATCATCAAATCGTACTCAAATATTCAACGAACTCGAACTTTATCAAATATATTTTCGAGAATAGTAGAAATTTTTGGACTGATTCACCTGAAGCATATCATTATTTTATTATTTATCTAATCGTCTAATAAGCAAAAATTAAGTTGTCAAGAATTTGACACTAATTCATTGGGAATCTTATCATATTAAAAAGAGGCGTATGTTTAATTATATCAATAGATAGACTGCAAACACTAAATTTTTGTTTGTATGTAGGCCTATATAATATAAAAGAATATACATATTTTTTTAGGATTTTACTTCTAATGAGCTCTTCCTTCATTCACTAAGAACTTCATCAATAAATTGTTTCGCCCTCAGGCTTAGTGTAGTGGCTAGCGTGCTGGCCTTCTATACCAAGGGTCGGCGGGTTCGGATCCCAGGCAGTCCGATGATTTTATTTAAGCCATTTGGTTATCAAATGCTTAAATAGAAATGCCTGGATCCCCAATAGATATAAATGTACATACAAGAATTGGTGGTTTAATAATTATCTACAAAATATCTTTGACAATAATTATTCAACTTATTTCTCTTCATTTTTTTCCCTTGATGAAATTAGTAGCTATTGATGAGTTTTAAAAACAAAATTAAGAGATAGGACAATTTAATAAGATGGGTTTACATTAGTCAATTTAAAATTGGAGGTTAGGATAAGTTTTATTCATAATAAAAATACACTAGTACGGTATAGTAGGGCTGGACGGTAAAACCGGTTTACCGGTAAAACCGGTAAAAATTTTTTACCGAAAACGCGGTAACGAACCTCTAATTCGATAAAAACCGGTTTTTTTTTCGAAAGTCGGTAAAAACCTATTTTTTCGGGCGGTAAAAAATTTTGGTTCGGCGAGAAAAAAAATGTTTCGGCAAAAAATTGGCTCTCTAAAAAAAAGGTAAAATATTTTTCCGGCCGGGGAAAAATATTGGTTCCGTGGGAAAAAAAAAATGTTTCGGCAAAAAAATTGGCTCTCTAAAAAAAGGTAAAATATTTTTCCGGCCGGGGAAAAATTTTGGTTCCGCGAAAAAAAAAAAAATGTTTCGGCAAAAAATTAGCTCTCTAAAAAAAGGTAAAATATTTTTCCGGCCGGGGAAAAATTTTGGTTCCGTGGGGAAAAAATGTTTCGGCAAAAAATTGGCTCTCTAAAAAAAGGTAAAATATTTTTCCGGCCGGGGAAAAATTTTGGTTCCGCAAAAAAAAAAAATGTTCCGCGGCGGCAAACTTTGGTTCCGCGGGCGGTAAAAAATTTTTACCGACTTTCGAGAAAAACCGGTTTTTTTTTCATTATCGAGGTCGGTAATGAAAATCCATTACCGTCCAGCCCTACGGTATAGTATAGTAATACGAATTTTTTATTAACACGCATTTTTTTACTTTCTCTTACCCTATATATGAAATATATATAGAGAAAAATTATTGTTTATTTTCTACTAAAATAAATTTAATGTCTTGTACTGTGCTGATTATTTCATAGATAACGTTTTTTTTAAACTTGCACTGAAATGTAATTGATTTTTTTTTTAACTATTTAATATTTTATTAAATTTTTTTTTTTTCACTTTTTTTGATTGTTATGATTTCATTGAGCGTAAAGAGAAATTTTTAATTTTATATGAAACGATATTCAGAAATAAATGTATCTTTAATAAACCTCAAAAAATAAAAATAAATAGGCTATAGAGTGTATATTAGTAGAATAAATATAAATCATTGTTTAAATTTTTTTTTTTTTTTAATATTCTTCAAAGAATTTAAAAGGTTAAATTTTTCATTCAAAAACTGATTAAATATTTTTATTTAATAATAATTAGTATTTTGCTAAAAGAGTATTTATTAATACATGGAAATTATGAAAAACAACTTAAGTTAGTGTTTCCTAAAAAAAAATGAAAAACCCCCACCCCCCAAATGAAACAATTACGTAAGCAATCGAGAGTCTGTATTAACTGGCAAAGAGATGAGTTTTGGAGACATCAATCCATAAATCCCACTCGAACATACTATTCATTTAGAGATTTTCTTTCTCAATCTGCTCAAAGAAATCCACACCATTAATTTTCTGAAATCGCTATTGTTATCAATAATAATTATCATTTCCTTATTTACTTTATTTGATAATACTGTACATACAAGTAGATCTAGTATAAAATATTTCCTTTTTTTGTTGACTTTCTCCCAATCTAACTTCCTCCCCTTAATTAATTAATTTTAATTATCATCTTTTTTGATATAGAAATAATTTTAATTTTCTTATTGAAAAATATCTCTACTTTTTACCACCCATTCTAGAGAGTGATTGATAATTTGATTAAAAAATTTGCTTGACTGAATCTTGAATCCAATCTAAGAACATATTTATTCAGTGTATTTGTTTTGTTTATTTATTCGTCGATTTAATTAAACACAAATCTTATGTATTTTCTTTTCATTTCGGCTATTTTTAATTGGTTCCCCAACCCCAGGGAGTCAGTCACTCTTCGTCCCATCTTCTCCATCACTATTTGTTTTCAATGATTGGTTTTCGACTAGACCCGAGGAGCACTTTTTAAATATTTCATTTCCAATTTATTCGCCGGTTTGGTTGGTTGATTTTTGGTTACCCTGGCCACCAACCACCGCCAAAAACCGATTCGCAATTTGTTTGACAAATATTTGCCTGCAGATAGGAAATATTGCATCGCGATGCAAATTCATACACACAAATCGTGAAAATAATTCGCTAACATTGCACAATATTTACTTTATTAATTCTTTTATTAATCAATTTAGAATGCAATTCAATATCCAACCGAATCTATTCGATGTGCTTTTAAATTATTTCTATCGAATAATTTCATTTTATTTACAAGCCAATATTTATAAATATTTTGTGGAGGGAGGTATTTAGCTAAATAGCGAGGGTGAAAGTTGGTCCTGAAAATTAATAACAAATTTTTTCTTATTTTACAAACCTTTAATGAAAATTCAAAAAAGAAATATGTTTTTCTAAAAGCAAAGCAGATCCTCTCGATCAGATTTTGAAATTTTGATAAGTTTATTAGACATTTTCATTTTATATTTAAGCAGAGATTTGTGTCTCTTTATGAAATGTTTAATGATATTAACAAATCAACAATCATCGTTATATTAGTTCCAACAATCCATTATTTTGCTGCCATTTAGGAGGTTTATTGAATTTATTTATAAAATGATTAGTATCGTTGGCAACTGGGGGGTCGTTACACACGCTGCTTTTTTGAGGTTTATAAAGTACAAATTGGAAAACAGAGAATTTTACACATGCCTGACTTAAAGAATTTCAAAATCATATTCTGAGAGTTATCAATCTGTGAGTAAAGCCTCCACGCAATTGCCATTTTTTCTCTTTCACTTTTCCTGCAACACATGGACCTTCTGACAATATAGATACTGTCTGAATCTTAAAATTTGAACAATTTCCCGGTATGCAAGGGATTTCAGTTGGAACTTCTTGAGTAGTAATATCTAGCACTGGAGGATTAGAGACGGTTTTCACTGAATCATGAGCACTAGTGGAACAGCAAGAACTATTTTGAAACGGAGGCTTCGCATTGATAAGCGAATAAACAACAGGAAAAGGTGGAGCTGTAGCTGTGACTACAGCCACCAGCAAGATCACTAGTAACCACTGGGCAAAATTAAAAATCATTGCTCATCTCTCTCTAAGCGAATCTTCAATTTTCGATGTCTTTTATACTTTTGATTCCTTTCACTTAATATTTCTAACCTTCATACATAATAATTACAGGGGAACTACAGATCTAACAAGGACAAACTTATCAGTCATTTTTATAAATATATTTTCTTCTTCTATAGATGACTCGCGAATACTTTATAATTACTCTATTAGTTTTTTTACAAAAATTTTCTTAAATTTATTGATTAAATATTGATAAAAAATAAAATAATTTTTAGATATTATTTTTCCAATTTTAGTATTCAAGTAAAGGTTAAAAGTAATTCTTTAGTATTTTGGGCTTTTAGGTTATTCTTTTCTTAAATTAAAGGTTGCATGCAATTGTTCTTTGTAATTGTCAATCTACTCTTTTTAATAAAACTTTAATATTGGCCTCTCGCAGACGACTTCACCGTTACTAGTGTAATCTATCACTAATGTGTGTTTTTAAGTGATAACTAGGGTTTGGAAAAAACCGGAAAATTTTGAAAACCGGTTTTTCGGTTTTTCACAAAGCGGAAAACCGGTAAACCGGTTTTTTTTTAAATGTAAAAAAAAAATACTCAAAGCAAAATTTTATAGAATTATTTTTTAATAACCGCGCCCCTGCCTGCCACTCCAAATGGCTTAAATAAAATCATCGGACTGCCTGGGATCCGAACCCAAAAATTTTTTTTTTTTTTTTTTTTTTTTTTTAACATTCACACTTTTTTCTCATTCACACTCACATTCACACGCACATTCATGCAGTCTTTTCGGCAACTTAGGCCATACAAGACTTTGACGATAACCGTTGTAGAGAATATATCTATTGTGGGGTCAGGCATTTCTATTTAAGCCATCTGGTATCCAAATGGCTTAAATAAAATCATCGGACTGCCTGGGTCCGAACCCGCGACGTTTGGTATAGGAGGTAGGCACGCTACCTACTACGCCAGACCCGGGGGCCCAAAAAAAAAAAAAAAAAAAAAAATATATTATTACTACTATTCTGATCCAGTGCCTGCTTGAGGATTTGTTTATATTCATAGAATACAAAAAATACATAAATTTCTCTATACATTTCCTATGGGAGAAATCGTAACTTTATGAATTAATAACTCAAAAAATTGTAGAAATTTCGGGACCCGAGTATTTTTCCTGGACTCTCCATAACGTCCTCTATAAGACTGCAAAATTTCGGTTTCAAAATTCCAACGGAAAGTTGGTCAAACAGAGCGAGACAGACGGACGGATAGACCGACACTCCGCTATTATTATATATAGATTATTTAAGTATTAGAAAAAAGGAGAAAAAATATAAATAATCTATAATTTTTTATTTTATTTGTCCAAGGTCTTTTTCGGCATCTAAGGCCATTTAAACCCCATCTCTATTTATTTCAAATGATTGATTGCCAATTCAAATGAAATAAATTTTTCTCGCTTGGGACGGGAAGCGAACCCGAAACCCCAAGCTACTAGAAGCTATTGTAATATCTTCTCTCTGAGCCATGGATCACGGGCTAATTTATAAATTTGAATACAAGTATTAATGAAGAAAAAAAAAACCGAATTCGGTTTTTTGGGAAAAACTCGGTTTCTCGGTTTTTGAAAATTAGCCAAAAAACCGGTATACCGGTTTCGGTTTCCACCGGTGTCCAAACCCTAGTGATAACATTTTTTCCAATCCAAGCATCAAAACTGAAGTTATATTAAAAAGAGTTTAACAAAAGTCACACTCTCATTTAATCATTCAATTCACAAACAATTTGCCTCTATACATACTTAATTCACTTTAACCTCATCTTCACACTCTCCGGCCGAATTTTTCACTTTTCCATCAAGGCATGGTGTGTCATTAACTCTAAAAGTTTTTGGTAGGAAAAAACATAAGCCAAGCGAATTTCTAGCTTGCCCCAGTGGACATTGACAATTTCCAGATGAATCTGTCGTTTCTCCCACTGGACACTTGCAATTTCCTAAAGAATCTCTCGTTTGTCCCGGTAAACATAAACTTGGTCTTGGAGGTCGATTTGGAAAAACCGAAGGCGGCGGTGCTGAGTTGATAAACCCTTGCACTGGAGCACAACCACCACCCGGGAAGGAGCTTAAATGGCCATTGGAGGGAGGCAATGAATTAATGAACACGTAAACTGAGGGATAAGCCAACGCGGCTATAACACCAGCAAAAAGTACATTCACCAAAAACAAAAGCGGTATCGTCGAAGCCATGATTTTTTTACTTAATAGGAGAATCTTCATTTCTCCGGCTCAATTTATATTTTCTATCCTTTCACTTTTTTTTATCAAGGTATTGATTTTTCAAGGAACTCACCAAATGCAAATCTAATAAAAAAAATATAAATTAACAAATAGCTATTATTTATTGTTTTTGTTTAACATATATTTTTTACTTTCTCTTACCTCTATATATGTTAATATATAGATAGATAAAGTATTAAATTCATGTCAAAAATTCGATGTCGAGATTTTGACGGATATCACGTTTTGAGGTCCTCTCAAATGTCTGTCTGTGTATCTGTGAACAAAATAACTCAAGAACGGAAAGAGCTAGAAGGTTGAAATTTTATATTTAAGTTAGACACGCCCCTGGGACATGACACGAAGCTTTTGAACACAATTAACCAAAGAATACTAGTAGGCCTACTGATGTAATTTTTCAGTTTTTTTTTTTTTTTTTTTGATTTTCTCAAAATTCGCTCAATCAACTATTTTTTAGATGCTCTTTAAAATGTATATTCTCATTTTGCCATAGAAATCTTCTGAAGACCACTTTACTCTTGTTCTCCATAGGATAGATTGCAGACATGGTTGCCATGGTAACAAGATATAAATATTTTCCCATACTTATACATTTTACATCTTGAATTCAAATGTACCGTACCATAGGCGTAGCCAGAAATTTTTGATGGGGGGGGGGGTTTAGGATTATTTCTCCCCCCCCCATCCCGACTAATGGGGCAGTATAGGGCGTCTAATGAAATATATGACTAGCCCCCCCCCCTGGGCCCCTCTCGAGGTGCCTCGGGCCCTTTCTTAATTAAGTGCCGCAATTTTTCAATCAACTCGTATCAGGCAATAAATAATGCATATGGGCCTAAATTACGGAGGTGTTCATCTATCTGTTTCTCTTGACCAGAGTCCCATCTCAGATCTCTTTAAGAAAAAACATAAAAAATTTATTTATATAATAATTTTTATTATTTTTCATTTGCGAGATTTAATCAATTTTAAGCGGTTTTAATTTTTTTATAAAGCATAACAAAAATCAATTCTTTTCAATGGGAAAATTCTGAATTTTCTCGAATTTTTGCGTTTTATTTAATTTTTTTTTTTTTTTTTTTTTTTAAGCTAAAGAAAATTATTATATTTTACTTTCTCTTACCCATGGGCGTCCGCAGGGGGGCAACCTAGGCACTTGCCCCCCCTGGAAAATTAAAAATGATACAAAAAAATGTATAAAACAAAGAAAAAAATACAAAAAAATCTTTCACAGTAAACATCCACCTTGCCGCGGTTTGAAAGCTTTAAATACTAAGGGATGTATAACATTATTAATATCAAAATACGTTTTTTTTTTAACTTATCTTGAAGTGACTTGCCCCCCCCTGCAAAAATCCTTGCCCCCCCCTGCAAAAAATCCTGCGGACGCCCATGCTCTTACCCTATATATGAAATATATGAGAGAAAAAGTATTTTGTATTATAGAGCTTAAATATCTAGTCATGGCTTGGGTCCAATGGGGGGGGGGGGGGTTTAGAACCCCCCAACCCCCGTGGCTACGCCTATGTACCGTACTGTCGGAGCCTAAATATATGTCGACACAAAAAATCTGGGTGATAAGCACAGTACACAACTTTCTCTTGCCGAAGGGTATTACCAATGGCAACCGGGAGAAGTTCCACACGCTATTTTTGGGGCCACTCATTCAAATTTCTGCCGTTAATTTTATATTATCCAATATCCTA
>JAKCPI010026070.1:0-30837 GCA_023213315.1 Euborellia annulipes | reverse complement strand
AATTATAAAATTACAAAAAAAAAAATGTAATAATAAATAAGCCCTCGGACTTGGTATAGTTGATAGCGTGACTAGCTTCTATACCGAACGTCGTGGGTTCGAATCCCAGGCAGTGCGATGATTTTATTTAGACCAGTGGTTTTTAAACTTTATGTTACCACGCCTCCCCAAAAAATATTTAAATGTATGACGCCTCCCTCCTCCCCCATTTTATAAAAAATATACAAACAAAAGTTTTTATTTCTAAAATATTTATTAATACAAACTACGAGGTATAATATTATTTATTATTTTATTTATAAAACTTTGGCATTAATTTAGAAAATTGCTCACTGTGGACTGTGGCTAATATTCGCGCCTCCCCTTAGACTAGGCCGCGTCTCCTAGGGAGGCGGGCCTCACAGTTTGATAAACCCTAATTTACACCATTTGGATACCAAATGACTTTTAAAGAAATGCCTGAACCCTAATAGATATATTCATTATTAACGGTTATTATAAAAGTCTTAAATGGCCTAAGTTGCCGAAAAGACTGTATGCATGTTAGTCTAAAAAAAAAAAAAAAAAAAAAAAAACCGAATTGAACCTTGGTCAGTTCGGAACTATATACTCTGACACAAAAAATTTACTGTGACAAGCATAGTAGTAGATACACAACAGATGAGGGAAAAATGTTTCATGTGAGATAGATCACACCATATTTTTTTGAAATAACGCTGAAAAGAGGCTGTTGAAGATTTAAAAAAATGGAAACATAGCAGTCAATGGAATTAAATTTAAAAAAAAAAAAACTTATCAACGTTTCGGTCGCTAATCACAAGCTTCATCAGGACGATTAATTGTTCAAATACAGGATATAGAGTACAATTAATCATACTGATGATGGATATCACATCCAAAATATTTTTTTCTTGTTTTCTCCTCACTAAATTCTTTTATGGAATAAAAAACTTTATTTCAAAATTTTAACAGTAAGAGCACTAGCGTAACGTTTTTTTAGCTGCGCCCCCCCGCAAACCTTTATTTCGGGCCCCATTATTAGACCTTACAAAAAATATTTTTTAAATACAGCATATCCCTGAACCCTGAGGGCCCGGGCCCTTTCAAAGACAAATTTTCATTAAATTTTTTCCCTTTATTACCGGAGCCCTGAGGAGATACAGTTTTTTTAGCCCGGCCCGGCCCGTGGGCCCCCCAAGGTCCGGGGCCCCCCCGCATTGCGGGGTCTGTGGGGGCACTGAGTAAGAGTGGCCATCAGAGAGACATGGGCGTAACTAAGAAAGTCCCGACCCAAGAAAAATTGAGTCAATATGGGGCCACCGGAGGATGGATGGTCCCCCACCCCCCCGCCAAATTCCCTAGTTACGCCCAAGCAGACTGAAATTAGGTAATTATATAATATTGATAGTCATTAAATATATCTCATAATTGATTTAATCGCCTCAAACAGATTTTTGAAGTCTCAAAACATCGAAATAAAAAGACTAGTGAATACAATACACACATTGATGAAAGTTATTTTTAAATTTTCTACTAATATTGATCTTTATTATATAGCCTGGGCCCCCCCCCCCTCTCTCTATCTCTCTGACATCGAGTAAGAGAGGTCAACCAGAGAGAATTTAACCTCACCCCCCCTCCACTTCTACTCCTTTGGAATCCCATTTACGACTAGGATAATTATTTTAATCGAAATTCCGAGATCCTCCGAACTCTCCCTAAGTCTTCTTCTTTTCTTATCTTTGATTATATTCACTTGAAATGCAATTATAATCAATTATATAGGGGCTAGCTGCACAATCCACCTTGGGATAAACTAGCGGTGGTAGGTTTGCCTTCAGTTAGGCCCTGGCGGGCGACGTCTCGGGATATGACTAACGTAGGAGTTGTCCAGATAAATTTAATTAATTTTGCACTATAAGAAATCCAGTGAAAAATGAAATAAAATAAATTTTAGAGGTGGGGGGGGGGGGGGTAGAGCGGAAAAAACTTTTTGAAATATCGAATTTTAGGGGGAGGAAGAGTTTTCATTTTTCATTTTAAAGTTTTGATTAATATATTTTTCGTAAAACGAGTTAGAACCTGCTTTCCAATGCTTTCCTTTGAGAGATTTGTGAACTCCTGGTCAGTGGCGTCATTTGGGGGGGGCGGGGGGGCATTTGCCCCCCCCAAGGGCTCTGATTTTTATAAAATTTTATATTATTCTAAATAAAATACTCCAAAATACATCTACGAGTATACAAATTGTACAAAATTAAACAATTAATTAAATTAAAAATGTTTTGGCCAAATTTGAGTACCCGTTTGTAAGTAAATTTTAAGAAAAAAAAATGTTTGCCCCCCCAAGAAAAAATTTGCCCCCCTAAGAAAAGTTGAAATGACGCCACTGCTCCTGGTAAGGGGTAATTTGATATAATGATAGCCTAAAACCACTCTCGGAAACCCATTGAAAAAAAACTCCATGAAAATCGGTCCAGTAGTTTCGGAATCTATGCGTTACAAGCAGACAGACAGATCCGAAGGCGTGCAAGGGAGTCCAGGGTGCGCAGCCTCCTGGCAGGTAGAAAAGCCCGCCTTCGACGGGCTTCTCCACTTGTATAATTATAAACAATAAAGTGACAGTAGCGCACTCTCAAAGCGTAATAAAGAAACCTGGTGTGACGTCATGGATGACGCAACATAAATATTACTAATTTTGCGCTCTATGAAAATTTTTGTTGTTCCATATAGTGCAAATTTTTAATCAAGAACCCTCGGTTAATGGTGTCCTCCGCTTTACCAATGTTAACATCTGGTCTCTTAACTAAGGGAGAAGTAAACGCCGGTGACGTCACATTGCCTTGGTCTTAAATCTTAATGACTGATCATTTTTAATAATTTAATATTATGCACACAGTAGCCTACAGTTACAAATTACAGCTTAATTTCAAAGCTTTATAGAATCGTAAACATTTTTATATTATGATAAAAAATCTGGTGTGACTGGCGCACAGCACACAACTTTCTCTTACCCTTCGGTAAGAGAAAGTTGCGCACTGTGCTGGTCACACCAGATTTTTTGTGTCGAGATATATTTAGTTTCCGATAGCACCTTAGTTTCAAACTTGGATTTTAAATGTTGACTGCTTGAAATAAACTATGGTTATTTTTAAAAATTTTAATCTCATATTTGGACATTTTATACACAATAGAGAATCGTAAATAAATACAAAATTTCATAAGAATTGGAAAAAAAATTTTAAATGCCTAAAAAGTTTCAAAGGGGACCCCTTTTGAATCGAAATTAACATAAAAATCCCTATAGGAAATTAACATTAGGCCTATGAGAGAAGGCGGAGAGGCAGGCGATAATGTTTGCAAGTGAGAGAGAGAGAGATATATATATGTTTTCTCCTAAGCAATTAAAGACACAAATAAATGGGAATTTAAATAATAATTGATTTTTAATCTAATAAAAAGAAAAAGATTTAAATTCCGTTACCATGGCAACCATTTCTATCTTTCCTATGAAGAACAAGAGTAAAGTGGTCTCCAGAAGATTTCAACGGCAAAATGAGAATATACATTTTAAAGAGCATCTAAAAAATAATTGATTTTTGAATTTTAAAAAAAATCCTTGGAGGGAATTTTGAGAAAATCGAAAAAAACTGAAAAAGTACATCAGTAAAGCACTAGTACTTTTTGGCCGATTTTGTTCAAAAGCTTATTTTGAGCGTGTGGGAAGGTACCTAAGTTAAATATAAAATTTCAATCCGGTAGCTCAATTCCTTCATGCTAAAAGAACAAGAGTAAAGTGGTCTCCAGAAGACTTCAACGGCAAAATGAGAATATACATTTTAAAGAGCATCTAAAAAATAATTGATTTTTGAATTTTAAAAAAAATCCTTGGAGGGAATTTTGAGAAAATCGAAAAAAACTGAAAAAGTACATCAGTAAAGTACTAGTACTTTTTGGCCGATTTTGTTCAAAAGCTTATTTTGAGCGTGTGGGAAGGTACCTAAGTTAAATATAAAATTTCAATCCGGTAGCTCAATTCCTTCATGCTAAAAATCTGTCCACACATACAGACACACACACACACACACACACACACACACACAGACCAATTTGCGGGACCCACTTTTTTGGACTCAGGGGACCTCAAAACATGTATATCCATCAAAATCTCGACATCGAATTTTTGACATGATCGCAATACTTTCTCTCTCTATATATTTCATATATAGGCTAAGAGAAAGTAAAAAAAACCAAATTAGGGCAAAAAAAAAAAAACGGCTAAAATGAAATGTTCCTTTAAAACAATTCAAATTAGACTCGTATTTAAGACATCAAGTTTATTTCCCCCCCTCCCCTCTCCCTCCTCTCTCTCTTAAAGCTATTTCAAGTTCAAAAAAAAAAAGAAAAAACTTTTCTCAAAGAAGTTTGTATTCAAATTCCAACAATCTCAAAGTTTTATTTTTTTTTTTCTTCTCCCTGAAATTTTCTCCACTTTTTGAACGCTAATACGTAGTAGTTATTAGAATCTCTTTTGAGTTTTTATTTTAATTGCTAAGAACTATCAAAATTAAGATCTAGAATGAATTCATTTTAAAATAAAAAGAATATGACACTTTTCTTTAGTGTCTTTTTCTTTTTTTTTTTTTTATTTGAAAGAAAATAGTTGAAAAACTTGCCAGCGCTTTTCTTAATCACAGCTAACAAGTTTAATTTTACTCAAATGGCCATGAGGCGCCTTCAACTTAGGATTATAAGCTTAAATGCTTTAATCCCCAAGGGCAATCATCTCCTTAATATATATATATCTATATCTATCTATCTTCTATATATATAAAAATGAAATGGGAAAAATATATGTATATGATCTATAGAAATCCACAATTTTGAGTGAATTTATTTGAAATTAAGCACATATAGTACATGGACCAGGGAGTAACGTAGTAATAATTTGAAATATTTTTAAAAATTAATTATAATCAAATTTCTTCAATATGGGAAAACAAAATCGACAAGTTGGCTAAGAAATTAGAAGGGGGGGGGGGGTTCTCTGAGAAACAGCTTTCGAGAAAGGCGCCCACCCTGGTTAGTAGAAAAGCCCGCCTTCGACGGGCTTCTCCACTTGTATAATTATAAACAATAAAGCGACAGTAGCGCACTCCCAAAGGGGAGGAAAGGAACCTGGGGGAACGTCACGGATGACGTAACGCGACATGCTGATAGATGAGCGAAAAAATTTGAAGCCATTTAATAAAAGTTTCACTTTAAAAATATTGAATATTTCTCTATACGTTTACTATGTAAGAAATCGTAACTTTAGGAATTTGGGAACCCAAGTATTTTCCTGGATTCTCCATGACGTTCTTTATAAGCCTGTAAAGTTTCGTTACAAAATTCCAACGGGAAGTTAGTCAAAAAGAGCGGACGGATGGACAAACGGACAGACTGGCATTACGCTATTATTATATATAGATTAACTAGCTTTAATTTTTCATAAAGAGACATGCTTTCCTTTGGTTCGTTTATTTTAACAATTTCAATAAATTTAAATTTGATCGAAAGAGAGCAAATAAATAATAATCTCGCTAATATTTATACAAATGTGGAGATTTTATTTAGTTGATTTGATAATCTTTTAGAGGGGAGAAAAAGATAAATAATAAAATAACAGTCAGATGAAATAATTAAAAAAATAAATAACCTAATTAAGATTTTAATAAATAACAAACAACAATTAAAGTCAAAGAGACTCAAACACCGACAGAAGGCTGGTCGTCCACTGGACGCTACCGCTACAAGCGCGACAACAAGAGACGCGACAACACGCGACAAGGGTCGTCCACTGCACGCTACTTCGCGCTACATTTGACATAAAATTTCATATAAATTTCTAACCAATAAATAAAACAAATCCATATAATTTTAATAAATAATTAAATTGAAATATAAAACCAAGATAAAAATGTCCTAATTTATATTTATTTTCGCTAAATTTTCAAATAATCTTATTTTAAAATTCTTTATATTCTGGGATGAAGGTTATTTTAAATAGACCTCGAAGAGCCGCAGTTACTTCACCAAATCACTCAATGTGAAAAAAACAAAAATGTATAATTTTATCAATTTAATATATATATACAGTATATCACAAAAAATTGTAATGTCGACTATAAAAGAATAAGTAAGTGTTGAATATAAAATAAATTACACATACTCTATGTTTATTTTTAAAGGTCCTGACGGTGATGAAAAATCGAAACTGATATTTGCAAAGCAGTCGATTCTTGAAACAGTTAATAAAAAATTTAAAAAATTTATGAAAATTCATTTAAACACACACTCACCGAACAAACAGTGATTGGTGAAGTAACTACGGCTCTTTGATGTCTATTTAATCTTATTTTGACCCACAAATTAAATATCGACATTTTGGTCTTTGTTTTATTCAATTCCATCAATTTTATTAAGAAAAAACAAAGTATTGCGGTTTTTTTTTGCCGGTGAGAGTATTTTAGGTTAGAAAAACAAAGGGTTAGACGCTACAACGCGCTACAGATCCCATTTTTTTGGGATCTGTAGCGCCTTGTCGCTCGAAGCGAGTTGTAGCGTGTTGTCGCGCGCTTGCAGTGGACGAGCTTCAATTGATTCACACACATTGGGATCTGTAGCGTGTTGTAGCGCTTGTAGCGGTAGCGCGTTGTCGCGTCCAGTGGACGACCAGGCGAATTCAAGAGATGTAGAATATATCTATTTATATATATATATATATATATATATATATATATATATATATATATATATATATAAAACTTAGTAAACATCAAAAATAAAACAAAAACAAAAGTGTAGTTTATGTTGTGTAGGGGCGCATTCATTAGAGCTCTATGCGGGTAAGTAAGACAATTTTTAAACTTATTGAATGCTTATAAGAACGAAAGAAATATGATATGGTTAAATTAAAAATGATGAATTGTTTGAATTGTTAATTTAGTACTAGAGTTAATTTATTTTTAACCTCATTTTAATTTAATTTGAATGAACAGTGAGTGCGTCACGCTACGATTAAATGATTCAATCCATCAACTAACACACACACAACATGGAGGGGACGTCGACGACAATGTGACATTTGGTGTGTCCTAAGGGAGAGAAGAATATGCCTGTGTGGGTGTGTGTGTGGTCATTAAATAGGTGAAATACAAGACGATGGCATTAATTATATGAATCAGTGCACAGTCCCAAAGACCCATTAGAGAAATTAATGTGAAGCCAAGTGAGTGTCTGTTATCCGTTATCACCAACCAACCACCCCACTAGAGAGAATCTTGGCTTTTCATGCGTGTGTGTGTGTGTGTGTGTTGCTCTACTCTTGGCACATGCACACAAACCACAATTTGAGGAAGGTGTGTTAAAATAGCAGCTCATGCTAATGGATCCTAATGGCCAACGGTTGGGGGGGGGGACTAAAATCAATTTAAGTTCATCTATTGTTGTCTAGTGCGGAAAAGATCACAACTTTTTTTTTTTTATTTCTTGATCGATAGGCCATTAAAAAGTGAAGGCATGATATAAACACATCACACAACTTGTTTCTATTCATTTGAGAAGAAAGTGAAGCAATTTTTGTTAAGCCAACAAGAATTCGGGCTCGAGTCTAAGCATCTATATATTTAATTCGCTAATGTCCGTCTGTCTGTCACGCTCTATTTAAGCAACTTCCCATTGAAATTTTGAAATGAAATTTTATATGCATAAAGAGGATTTTCTCGGGATTACAGGAAAATTATTTTCATCCCGAAATATCTATAAATTTTTGAGTTATTAATTTTTAAAGTCACGATTTCTCCCATAGGAAATGTATAGAGAAATATTTATGTACTCTTTTCATTTGTGTATTCCATCGTCGCGGGTTCGGACCCCAGGCAGTCCGATTATTTCAAATATTCGATTATACCTTTTTTTTTTTCTCTCTAGCGTAAAATTTTTTTTCCTGTGCCGTGAAAATCATTTTACCTTTTTTTTTTTTTAAGAAAGCCCCTTTTTCCCCTGCGGAAAATTTTTTTTTTCTTCAGTGAAAAATCTTTTGACTTTTTTTTTTTATTTTTTGGTACGAGTCTCAGCTGATCTTTTCAAACGCATTTTTCACAAAAATAATCGATTAATCGATTATTTTGCGCAGCCCTAGTAGTGGGGAAGCAAAATCGAAACGTTAGATTGCTATTTCTTCCTACGATTATCCTATCACCTTATTAATCAAATCAATCACCCTTGTCTTGAAGATGAATGACGTTTAGTCCCCAAAACGTTGACAAGGTGAAATTAAAATAAATCGGGTCAAAAAAAAGTCTTATTTATTCTTAAAGAAAAGAAATATACAGCCAGGGGAAATAAAAATTTTTTAATTCTTTTTGGGCCGACATTTCGGTCGCCAATTGTGTCCTTTTTTTGGACTAAAGGGGGAAAAAGCAACAAGCAGAGAAACTTTTATAGAGAGTTATTTTTTATTATTAAGTACTGTTAGCATAGGCGCCGACTCCATGGGGCCCAAGGGGCTCGAGCCCCCCCCCCCCAATATTGAGAGAACAAGGGCCCAGCCCCTCCCCCCCCAAAAAAAAAAAAGTTATCAAGGCATTTTTTCATATTTCATACCCAAACTACCAATGTATTGTCATTTTATTTATATACCAGTAAATACAACAAACTACTTAACGATTTTAAGGTTTCACTATCGTTAAAAGGCCAATCAAGGCAAAATCTTCAAACTCCTATACCGTACCCCCCACGTCGATGAGCGTAGCTAAGGAATTTGTCTGGGGGGGGGGCATGGGACTAGCCATCCTCCGGGGGTCCTGAAAGGGCCCATATTGTCTCAATTTTTCTTTGGCCTTCTCGGGGGGTCCATGGGCCTTCTGAGTGGGAGGGGGTCGCCCCCCGAACCTTCCTAGTTAAGCCCATGCCTACATCAATCATATTTGGCCCCCCCCCCCCCCAATAATTTTTAAAAGTCGGCGTCCATGGCTGTTAGTGATTTTTTTTTATTTATAAAAAAAATCAGGGATCGTGTAAAAAGATTTATATATTAAAAGTTGCAAATACGTAAAAACAGTTTTTCTTCAAATTCATGGCATATACATATAAATATATACATTCTACATCTCTTTAATTCTCAATTAGCAATGTATTCATATATTCTTTGGAATAATATTGATAATTATTACTTTTTAGGATTAAATCCAGAATTTTTAATCTTTTCATAATAACCTTTATCTTATAATTATATAAAAAAAAGAAATTTTTTTTTTTTACAATATAATTTAGCTTCCTAACATACTGGGTGAGTATACCAAGTGTAATTTATATTGTTTTTAAATTCTAAAGAAATTTGAAGTGGTTTTGTGCTTTTGTTACGCACTCTTAATGAGATAATTTCAAAAACTGAATTATAAATGATATATACTTGTTATTAAAATGGCAGTGAAGGGATATGGAATAAAAATTTTATAAAGTTCTTTTGTTTCAAATTAGTATAGAAAGTTTCTTTATGCAAGGCACTTGTTCAAACAACAAGTACCAATTCTCATCCCGTTGAGGGTAAATATAAAAGGGCAAAGAGAGGAAGAATAAGAAGAAGAGAGAAATGTGTGTGTGTGTGTGTGTGTGCTGTGTGATCAACAAGCTAACACGATAAAGTAGCTGCTGCATCCTATGGAATGTAGTACGTTATAAAGGAAATTAAATTCAAACCCAACGAATGCATAGAGACAAAAGAGCGTAGCGTTCAGGTAACGATAGAGCTCTCTCGGTGTGTTTCTATTCAAATAGAATTAAGCTTTAGTTAGCGACTAGAAACAACTATCTATTTTAACCACCATTAATTTATATCCTAAGTAAGAAGGAAAAGAAAGTTAATTTGTTAGAAAAACATTTCTTTTTTTTTTTGTTCTAATGATAGAGATGTTGAGGGTTGCATGGATAGTGTGGAATGATAAATAGCCGAAGCAAGGGCGGATACAAGGGGGGGGGGGTAAAGGGGGTAATTACCCCCGTTGAGATATTAAAAAAATGCTTTTTTTCGAAAAAAAAAAAAATGTATTTTTAATGTAAAATTTTAAAAATTAATACTTAAAAACTTGAGAAAACATATGAAGGAAGTTTACTTCTTATTTAAGCCGGATCTTCAGGCAGGTATTATAAAAAATTATTAAAACCAATTTTCTATTTGCAGGATTTTTATTGACAGATGACTGGTGCGCACAATAAACAAACAGTTTCGGTCCACTAAGAGACCATCATCAGATCTGCAACAATAATTTGTAACATGAGCTATTACAAGTCAAATAATTTTTTCAGAAAATTTTTTTACATATATATTCTTAAAATGATAGAAAAAAAATTTTTTTAAATAAAAAGAACTATACATGAATACAATTGTCTGTACATTTTTTAATCATCAATTTTCTTTATATAATTACACACAAAAATAGATTGAAAACCTTTTAATCTTTAAGGCAATATTGCCTATATCTACATTTGATCAATTCAAGATCTTTTTTTAATGTTTTCTTATATGAAATACATTATAAGGTTCAAGACGAGTACATTATTATTAAAATTTTACTCACGTCACAATTTTGACATCAATATAATTTCAAATGAGGAACTAAGGATTTTTTGGTAGGTAAAACCTCAATATTGCCTTAAAGATTAAAAGGTTTTCAATCTATTTTTGTGTGTAATTATATAAAGAAAATTGATGATTAAAAAAATGTACAGATAATTGTATTCATGTATAGTTCTTTTTATTTAAAAAAAATAATTTTCTATCATTTTAAGAATTTATATGTAAAAAAATTTTCTGAAAAAATTATTTGACTTGTAATAGCTCATGTTACAAATTATTGTTGCAGATCTGATGATGGTCTCTTAGTGGACCGAAACTGGTTGTTTATTGTGCGCACCAGTCATCTGTCAATAAAAATCCTGCAAATAGAAAATTGGTTTTAATAATTTTTTATAATACCTGCCTGAAGATCCGGCTGTAAACTTCCTTCATATGTTTTCTCATCAGATGACTCTTGCAACTTCCTAAATTTTACTTAAAAACTTGATTTGTATTTATATTCTGGCAAACAAGTAGGCCAGAATGAGCCTTTAAATTACCGAAATTAAGAAAAAAATGTGTGCTGTGCGACCAGTCACTCCAGATTACCCCCCCCCCCCGAGAAACACCTCTGGATGCGCCACTGAGCCGAAGTGTGATTGTTGCCAACGCGGAGAGAGAGGATCGTTTTGAAATTCCCGTGGGAACAATATTCCTTTTGAAAAACATATAACCAAGTATTTATTAATTTAAATAAGCGAAAAATGTAGATACCAAACGCCGCTCTAATCAAGCGTTCAGATTTCTCCGTTACTGAGGCGCGCGATCTAGATGGTCCATCTAGCATCCGCTATAAATAAATAGGGACGGGGTCTAAATGGCCTTTGATACCGAAAAAGAAAAAAAAAATTCTAATAAGGAAACTAACTATATGTCGACACAAAAAAATCTGGTGTGACAAGCACAGAACACAACTTTCTTTTACCCAAGGCAAATGTGTGCTGTGCGACCAGTCACACCAGTAAAATTCCTATTACGTGAAGGAGTTATTGTTGAGATATAGGAAATGTATGGATGAGGATATTTAAATCAAATGCTTGAAAATATTTAATTAAATCCACTTCGAAGGTGAGCCAAATATGACAAGCTAGATGAAGAATCCGCTGAGCCCTCGGGCCTTGTATACCAAGGATCGAGGGTTCGGATCCCAGGCAGTCCGATGATTTTATTTAAACCATTTGGATACCAAATGGCTTAAATAAGAATGCCTGGACCACCAATATGTATATATTCATAATAACGGTTATCGTATAAAGCCTTAAATGGCCTGAGTACAAAAGAAAAAGAGTTTTTTTAAAAAAGAATCCGCCCGCCGAAGGTGGAAGGCGCCGCTAGTCACTATTTTAATTATTGCAATCATTCGCTTTTTTATTTTTTAGTTTTTTAACAAGTAGATATGTAAATTTTTTTAATTTTCTAATACCATTCTTGCTCGATCCTTTTTTTTTTAACCATTATTTATATTTAAATCCCCTTAATAAAGTCAGATCAGACAGACATCGTTCAATTAATCGGATGGATTGAAATACGTGTAGGCATGCCTTCACTTCCTCTATTTGAAAAGCACTCTCGATTTTTAATTCAATGAATATTTATTATATGAGAATGGATTCGAGTCCTTATAGCCGCCTTCTTCTTGCGCATTAATATTAAAAATCTGGTGTGACTGTCGGACATCAAAATATGTATATCCATCAAAATCTCGACGTCGAATTTTTTGTTATGATCGCAATACTTTCTCTCTCTATAAATTTCATATAGGGTAAGAGAAAGTAAAAATGATTTTATGTTTCATAAGAGATTATAGAGATATCGAGTTATAATTTTTTTAATGACTTATTAAAAAATTATCGTAATTAATTTTTTTGTTATCAAGCAAATACAAAAAAACAATCTGTCCCAATAATCTTTAATTTTTTTTTTTTTAATTTAAAAATGAATTTATTGTTATTATTAATCACATATTAATTAATTAATTTTTAAAATAAGCTTAGATGGTTTATTTAAAATTCAACTGTCAAATTAGTTCAGCATTCTTGCAATAGATGGCAGGCTAGTCTAACAGCCGATCCCCTATTAGCCTATATTTATATATTTTTATGCTTTTATAAAAGATACATAATATAAAATAACATAAAGTATTTATTGTTAAAAGATCAATGAAAATCAACCAAATGCATTAAATATTATTAGCTACCATTCTGACATCTCTTGGCAAATTTTTGATTTTTTGGGCATACTTTTTATGACACACAACGCCATCTTATCGGGAAAAACATGCGTAACACCTTCGCCCATGTTCCCCCTTAAGTCATAAATATCCAACAATTTTAACAAGAACAATTAAATTATTTCTTTCTTTTTAGTTCAATTTAAATAAAAGCATATTTTTTAAAAGTTTTTTTTTATTATATTATTGACTAACTGCGTTTTGTTTGGGAAGTTGGAAAAAAAGAAAAGATTTTAATCTTTTTGTTTACTACCAACCTATGAATTTCAATCTATTTAATGTCAAATAAGAAATAAGTGCTTCATTATAGGCTATAGCCTAAATAATATTAAAGATTTTTTTAAAGCGTTATATGATATAATTTTTTCATTTTTATTTTTAATAGACTTGTTTTTTAATAAAAGTGATAATTTAAGGTGGCATTATTTCAGTATGATGATCAATATTGGGTTGAAGAATGTCAAAGGGCAGTCAAGATTTCCTCTTAATTGATTATAAAGCTATATTCTTTTATTTTTTTTTTCATTAAAAAAAAATAAGTTGCAAAACTTTTCCAATTGTTAAATAGCATATATAATTATAATTTCTCTTACCTCTATATATATGTTAATATATATAGAGAGAGAAAGTATTGGATTCATGTCAAAAATTCGATGTCGAGATTTTGATGGATATACACGTTTTGAGGTCCCATGAATCCAAAAAAGTGGTTTTCGCGACATGGTCTTTCTGTGTATTTGTGTGAACAAAATATCTCAAGAACGAAAAGAGCTAGGACATTGAAATTTTATATTTAAGTTAGGTACCCCGCTGGCACGTGTGCCGAAGCTTTTAATCAAAATCAGGCAAAGAGTACTAATACTTTACTGATGCACTTTTTCAGTTTTTTTCGATTTTCTCAAAATTTGCTCCAACGATTTTTATTTAAATTCAAAAATCAATTATTTTTATTTAGATGCTCTTTAAAATGTATATTCTCATTTTGTCATTGAAATCTTCTGAAGACCACTTTACTCTTGTACTCCATAGAAAAGATAGGAGAAATGGTTGCCATGGTAACAAAATATAAATATTTTCCCATGTTTATAAATTTTATATCTTGAATTCAATTGTACCCTACTGTCGAAAACTAATTATATGCCGTCACGAAAAATCTGGTGTGACAAGCACAGAACACAACTTTCGATTTTCGAAGGTAAGAGAAAGTTGTGTTCTGTGTGACCAGTCACACCAGAAATTTTTCCTAAACTCCTCTATAAGAAGAGTGAAAAATTTAATTTCGAAATTACAGGAACAGACGGACACACCATACACAAGAGATATTTTATAAAGATTTTAAAGCCCTGAAGATGTGTGACATTAGCACCCGAAACGTTGGTGGGTCGAAAAAGATTGGTAAGAAAACAAAAATTCGCTCTCTCAAACTTTCTGATGATATTTTATCCATCACGACATTTTTGTGATGTGAAAATACGCCAGGGAGTTGGAGAGGGGGTGGGGGGTGAGGGATTTGTCGTCTGTCCATTACTGTATATATAGATTATTCTATTTTAAAAGTCTGGACTCCGTATATTTATACGAATTTATTTATATCACAGCGGGACATATATTTTTCTTGGGGAAAATCTCTCTGAATTGAGAGAGAAATGCTGTCATAGAGGGTTGGGATTAAAGTGGATAGAACTTTCACCCGAGCCCTTTTTCATCTCCCCCCCTCCCCCCTTAGACTTGACTGATGTATTCTTATCCCACCCATAGACAGCATAATAATGAGGGTTTATCAAAGTTTACAATAAAAAAAAAAAAAAAAATTCTAAACTTTATCCATGGAATTAAAAAAAAAAAAAAAAATATCTTGACAGATATTAAAATGAAGTTTAAAACTCTCAGGCGAGCACAAATAATTGGTGAAACGTAACATAGAAGCGAGATGCGTATATACCCACCAGTGGAATTTAAACTATCCACACTTTAATAAGATAGCGAGTGGATAAGATATGGCGGAATTCTCAAGTAAGAGAGTGAACGTAAACTTTCCTCTCTTCCTCTCTCTCTCTCTCTCTCTCTACGAAATCGACTTGACCTTGCGTTACACTCATCCAATAAACTTGTGAATCATCACCATCAGATGTTTATCATAATTATAATAATAATAAAACATGACATTCCTATATTATTTTGAAAATATTTAGGATATTTTTGATATGAGAGAGGAAAGCTAATTTTGCTTTGAAGCTATTTATTTATATATACGCATACTAAGATATATAATTAATAATGAAAAAATTTTGACTTGAATCAGAGGCGTACCGAGGGGGGGGGGCTCCGCCCCAGGCCCCGGGTCGGCATGGACCCCCAAATATTTGTCTTTGAGGACCCGGGACAGCTGAAAAAGTTTCGTTTCGAAAAAAAAATGATAAAATAATTTCAGCAGGAGGGGAAAAAAAATGTTCCGCAGGGTGGAAAAATAAAGTTTCTAAAAAAAGTTTTTCCTTCTAGTGACGCCCCAGACCCAGGCCCCAACTGTCTCGGTACGCCTCTGACTTGAATAATTCCATCAGTAATCTCTTACCTCTATATATATTGTGAGGTATGTCTTTGAGGCTGGAAGTATTATTGAGGAGTCAAAAAAAATTCAAGACATGGGCAGCCAAAATTATTTCTTTTATTATTGCCGTTCCAGGCTGATGTTTCGGCCACTGATCTAGGCCATCTTCATATCTAAAATATTTTCGTACATTTTAACTTTAAGCATGATGCTAATGATGTATTAAAATATTATATCGGTTTAATTTAGATATACTCCTCTGCCATCTAGCGGAGTTAAACATGAACTAATGTGAAAATTAACTTAAGAACCACTATTCCATATCATTCTTTCGTTGTCCTATGAGCGCTCCGTTCATGCGAATGTGTGTCGCTGAAATTGTAATTTTCATTTATTCTCGCCTCCGGGTATGTACTTTGTTAATTTAATACTGTATATTATTATATATTATATTTTTATATTTTATAGAAAGTGCTACAATAACATGTTATAATAAAATGTACGAAAATATTTTAGCTCTGAAGATGGCCTAGACCAGTGGCCGAAACGTCAGCCTGGAACGGCAATAATAAAAGAAATAATTTTGGCTGCCTATGTCTTGAATTTTTACTCCTCTATATATATGTTAATATATAGAGAGAGAAAGTATTAGATTCATGTCAAAAATTCGATGTCGAGATTTTGATGGATATACACGTTTTGAGGTCCCCTGAATCCAAAAAAGTGGTTTTCGCGACATGGTCTGTCTGTCGTGTCGTCTGTGAACAAAATATCTCAAGAACGAGGTTCAAATTTTATATTTAAGTTAGGTACCCCCATCGCACGTGACAGGAAGCTTTTGAACAAAATCGGCCAAAGAGTACTAGTACTTTACTGATGCACTTTTTTTTTTTTCCGATTTTCTCAAAATTTGCTCCAACGATTTTAATTAAATTTGCTTTTTTAGGTTGTGGCTGTGATGTGATTGTAGTGGAGAATTGGAGATATCAGCTAAATTGGGATTAATAAAACTCCCAGGATAAGACGTTTCGGCCTGAATTTATTTGGCCATCTTCAGTTATTGGGAATTATACACATAGTGCAAGTGCACTTGTGATCAAACCAGGACTCGTCAATAATAAAATTTATTTGCTTCATACAAAATTATTCAAAACGTGTATATCCATCAAAATCTCGACATCGAATTTTTATTTAACATGAATCCAATAATTTCTGCTTATAATAAAAATTTTAATTTTTCATGGTGAATAAGAATTTATTTTTTACTTTCTCGTACCTCTATATACCGGGTGGGCCAATAGGCGTGGACGGAAGATTGTGGGCATATTAACGGACATTTTTAAAATTTGTTGATCGCACATAATGTGGGGCCTTTAGGGCTACAAATTAAAAATATTTTTGTTCCAATTGCACCTCATACAGGGTGGTCCATATCAAGTTATGTTTTTTAAATGGAACGCCCTGTATATTATTGCATATTTGGATTCTACGGCCAATTTTAGTATGAGTTTATGTCATGCAATGTATTCCAAACCAAACCGTTTAGCCGCAAATCGGGCTTTAGTGAAAAAACTCTGTCTGGAAAAAATTGAATATCTCGCGAACCATAAAACTTAGGGAACTGTTCTTCTGTGAGGTTAGCTAACCATGAAATGTACTAATGTAGGCCAGATGGGTAACCCGAATTATTCTTGTGTTGGGAGATATGGCTATCCCAATTTGGAAAATTTCAATCATGGATAACTTCATTTTTTCAAATGGAACATGCTACTTTTTTTATGCCATGGGACGTGAAATTCAATTATCTTTCAGCTGATATAAGGTTGTCTATATCTATCTTTGGTAGTTTCTTTTTATTCCAAAATATCTGATAACGAAAAAAAAAAATTTTATTATAGACAAAATAATTGAAAAAAAAATCCAAACGCAAAACAAAAATTGTAATAAATGGAAAAATATGCTAAATATTCGAAAACGTCTTTTAATTTCCTTTAAAATCATTTATTTGAACTTCTCGAAAAAGAAATTAGGGTTATGTTCAGGTTAGGAGGTGCGCCATCTTGTTGACAAATCATAACCCGAATTTGAGCAAGCGGGACTTCTTTGAGAAGTTCAAATAAAAGATTTTAAGGGAAATTTAAAGACATTTTCGAATATTTAGCATAATTTGTCCATTTATTACAATTTTGTTTTGCGTTTGGATTTTTTTTTCAATTATTTTGTCTATAATAAAATTTTTTTTTTTTCGTTATCAGATATTTTGGAATAAAAAGAAAACTACCAAAGATAGATATAGACAACCTTATATCAGCTGAAAGATAATTGAATTTCACGTCCCATGGCATAAAAAAAAGTAGCATGTTCCATTTGAAAAAATGAAGTTATCCATGATTGAAATTTTCCAAATTGGCATGGCCATATCTCCCAACATAAGAATAATTCCGGGTTCCCCATCTGGCCTACATTAGTACATTTCATGGTTAGTAACCTCACAAAAGAACAGTTCCCTAAGTTTTATGGTTCGCGAGATATTCAATTTTTTCCAGACAGCAGTTTTTTCACTAAAGCCCGATTTGCGGCTAAACGGTTTGGTTTAGAATACATTGCATGACATAAACTCATACTAAAATTGGCCGTAGAATCCAAATATGCAATAATATACAGGGCGTTCCATTTAAAAAAACATAACTTTGATATGGACCACCCTGTATATGAGGTGCAATTGGAACAAAAATATTTTTAATTTGTAGCCCTAAAGGCCCCACATTATGTGCGATCAACAAATTTTAAAAATGTCCGTTAATAAGCCCACAATCTTCCGTCCACGCACTATTGGCCCACCCGGTATATGTAATATATATGGAGAGAAAGTATTGGATTCATGTCAAAAATTCGATGTCGAGATTTTGATGGATCTTCACGTTTTGAGGCCCCCTGAATCCAAAAAAGTGATTTTCGCGACACGGTCTGTCTGTCTGTCTGTGTGTGTGTCTGTGAGTCTGTGAACAAAATATCTCAAGAACAAAAAGAGCTAGGAGGTTGAAATTTTATATTTAAGTTAGGCACCCCCATGGGACGTGACACGAAGCTTTTGAACAAAATCAGCCAAAGAGTACTAGTACTTTACTGATGCACTTTTTCAGTTTTTTTCGATTTTCTCAAAATTTGCTCCAACGATTTTTTTATAAATTCAAAATCAATTATTTTTTAGATTCTCTATAAAATGTACGTATATTCTCATTTTGTGATTGAAATCTTCTGAAGACCACTTTACTCTTGTTCTTCATAGGAAAGATAGGAATTTCTCCTATGGTTGCTATGGTAACAAAATATAAATATTTTGCCATACTTATAAATTTTACATCTTGAAAATCGAATGTACCGTACTGTCGGAAACTAAATACATGTCGACACAAAAAATCTGGGAGACAAGCACAGTACACAACTTTCGATTACCGAAGGTAAGAGAAAGTTGTGTGCTGTGCGCCAGTCACACCAGATTTTTATTTAATTGAAATAAAATAAATGTTTATAATTATAGTGTGTTTAGAATCTATTTATATAATTCACTACCGTCCGTCTGTCTGTCTGTCTGTCACGCTCTATTTAGGAACTTCCGTTGGAATGAAATTTTGATTATGCATTAAGATGACTTTCTAGGGATTACAGGAAAATTATTGTAAACAAATCCTCAAGCTGGTTAGAATATAGTAAGAAATTTCTTTTCATAATTAAAAAAGGGGGGCCCGCCTCAGGCGGACGGTCCAGGGGGGGGGTGGACACTTATAGAATAAATTAGAAATTGCTGAAAAAAAAAACAAAGCAAAAATGGAATTAATAAAAACATTCAGTGTTTGAGAATTTTATATTTATCATGCATCAAAAAAAAAGAACGAAACAAATATCACTTATAGTTATTAAGGAAGGTAAATTCAACAGCTACAATAAGAATAGTAAAAGTTCAAAAAATTTAAGTAGATTTATAGACAATATACATTTATAAATATATATATTACATTTAAAAAAAAGTTGGGAAAGATATAAATGATATAAAGGAATAGACAGATTCTGTTTTATTCTATAACTGTTCATTAGGGTGGGTTGAAAATATTACAGATCAAATTTCAAACAAGTATAATCTCCTCTTTAGTTGGAAACTAAAATATTAAAATCATCACAATTCAAAAATCGCCATTTTTTGAGTTATTGGCAATCTCTTTTATTTGACATATTGGGGCATATCTGAGCTTTTCAAACTCGCTCCAAAATATTCTGGCGTTGTTCAAACAAACTCATAGACACCAATACAACCGTTGAAATAACAGGTAAAAAGTGCGCTATCAGATTACTCACCTAAACTAAATCCTTAGATATTTAATAAAAGAAATGTAATATTGCCGACCCCTAATTCTCAACCTTTTAACGTGAAAATTTTAACAAACGGGTGATTTATAGGACTTATTTTCACGTGGATATTGTTATGGTGCTCGCTGGGAAGTAATAGTACAAGTTTCGGTCAAGTGTCCCCACAAATGTAGCCATAAAACGTGAATCCCTGTTTTGTCCACCTACCCGGTTTTGCCCGACTTTCCCATACAATGTTTAAACTGGCGGGATGGCCTATAGCCAACACAAATAATAAAAAAATTCGAGTTCCTATATAAATTTATTACAATTTTATTATGTATATAACAAAAAAATAAATAGGCTAAATAAATCAATGACCAAGAAGACCTTTACGGCTTAGGTAGCTATTTTGATAATACTGATTTCAAAACTTTTGTCGAATTGGTTCTGGGACAATGTTAAATTCTGGAGATGATGAATAGGCAGTCAACAAAAAATAAGAATTTTTATTTTCTCTGGCGACGTTTCAAACGCTCATCGCGCTCATCATCAGGACAGATATCTATCTAAGCTTATGATTCTATCTATTCTGATGATGAGCGCGATGAGCGTTTGAAACGTCGACAGAGAAAATTAAAATTTTGTTTTTTGTTGGCTGCCTATTTATTCATCATCCCCTGAATATAGTTACGCATCAAGCCATATCCAGTTATAATCAGTACAATATTAATAAATAAACCCTATAATGGCCAAAATTTTGAATTATATTTATTAAACATCTAGAAATAATTAAACAACATAGAAAAATTGTATATCCATCTAATTGAAGGTGATTTAGAGGGGCAGAGAGTTGAAAATTTGAACCTTTGGCCCTCCTAAACATTATATAAATGTAAAATCCTCTTTTTATCCTCATGTTGAGGAAGCTCCATCTCAACAAAAATCAACCCACCCTATTGTAATATGAAATTTGTTCATCTTCCCCTGAAAACCCATTTAAATAACTACGAATAAAAAAATCTATTTTTTTTTCTTTTAATATACTAAAATATATTCTTTCACTACACAGAAAAAACAACTTTTTATGTGGAATCTTATCAAAATTCTATAAGATTTCAATAGAAAATATACAGGGTGTTTTAAAAAGGACTTTAAAATTTTGAACATTCATATAAATTTATTCAGAGAACCTAATGTAGTGTCAATTTGTAGTGAAACACACCAAGTTTTGACTAGAGTAGTTCGCTAGTGCCGAATCGCACTGTTAGATGCGTTAAAGATGGCTGCTGCCTTCAATGGAGCTGTGTGTTTTGGTTTGAAGAATCAAAGTCATATTAATTTATTCAAAGAAGCTACCGAGTGATGTTCAAAGGGAAGCATATCTAGTTTTTTTTTTTACCTACTCTCTTAAAACGAATTAGTAGAATTTATACTTATTCAAACAGTAGGTAAGAAAATTACACCAAATTTAGTCATTTTGAGTAGAATCTACTAAGATATTTAGTAAATTTATTGGTTACTTTTAGATTAGTTATTTTTTACTAATTCAAAAAGTAGTTCATTCAATTCCGGCTGTCTGAGAAGCCAACATGGCCGACCAGCTGTTTGATCGGTTCCTTAATAAAGACATTTTTGGCAATATAAGGCTTTATTTAAGTAATAATAATACAAATAAATAATAATATTGAGATAACTTGTATTTTTTGTTAAAAATTGCAGGAAATATATGTTAAGTCAAAACAAATAGATTCCAAATTTTTTTAAATTAATAAAATATTATTTTTTAAATAGTCAATTAAGAAATATTTTTACTTAAAATTTAGTAAATATATTTCTTGATATAACGATAATTAGTTTTATTAAGTTTATTTAGAAATAAATTGCTGGGAAGGAATATAGTAACATTCAAGTAAAAAGCATTGTTAACATCAGCGACATACTTATATAGCAAATAACAGAGAAGTAATAGTAAGTCAAGTTTAAGTGGGTTCGGCTAGAACTCGAGTCAGTAAACACAAGTTAAGGTCCCGGTGTCATCGCACCTTATTTCAGATATCTTAAACATTTCTTTTTTGGTCATTATTTTTTTAAAATTCACTTATTCAATTAGTGAATTTTTCATATTAATAATTTTTACTAATTGAAAAAGTGGATATCCACTATTTACGGGTGGTCTACTTTGCACATCTTAAAAAAGTGACTATACACTATGAATTAGTAGTTTTTTACTAATTCGTTTTTAGAGAGTATGTGACTTCCGTTGGCTAGCCTGCACAGATTCCATCGGTAGTTAATTTCTTCTCAAACTCTTATAAAATTTGATGTGTTTCCCTTTAAACAACACTAAAACCAGCTCTTTAGCTTCTTTGAATAAATTTATATGACTTTGATTCTACAAACCAACACACACAGCTGTGATGGCAGCCATCTTAACGCGAGTCCAAACTTATTGTTTCCTTACAATCACCTATGTAGGTTCTCTGAATAAATTTATATGAATTTTCAAAGTTATAAAGTCCTTTTTGAAACACCCCATTTTATTTTCTGGGTTGATAGCAGCCAAACAAAACAAAAATAACTAACAGGCCACCTCTACAATAAAAGAACGAGATTCATAATTAGCAAAACAAGGGGTGCCACACTGAACATTAGAATCAAACATCCTGAGTTCAAATCCCTTCTTCCTTTGATATGATTCCACATCAAAATAGCGAGACATCCCGAGTCGAAATCGAACGCCTGGTTTGAACCTTTTAGTCCTGAATTCCCTTGTTATTTGATGGGATGTTATTTATTTACAATTTTGTGAAAGCCTACTGATTCTACCAGGAGAATTAGAAGATTCAAACCAGTACTTGAACGCCTGGTTTGAACCTTTTAGTCCTCAATTCCTTTGTTATTTGATAGGATTAAAATTTGGTTAAAGCCTACTAAACCTACCAGGAGAATTAGAAGGTTCAAACCAGTATTTGAGTCAAAATTGAAAGCCTGGCTTGAGCCTACTGAGCCTGCCAGGAGAATTAGAAGGTTCAAACCAGTACTTGAACGCCTGGCTTGAGCCTTGCAGTCTTCAATTGAGGACTAAAAGGTTCAAGCCAGGCGTTCGATTTTGACTCGGGAAGTACTGGTTTGAATCTTCTAATCCTCTCGGGTAAAAATTAAAAACAGTGCGATCTCAGCGCCAAAGCTTTAATAGATGACCACCTTTCATTTTCTCTCATTCCTTGGATATTTGGATTTATTATCGATAAAAAAGAAGTAAGTTTTAAGTTTTATTTTCATTTTTTTCATTAATTTTCTTTATTATTATTAATTATTTTTATTTATTTAAGGGTCAACGTTATAAAAACAAGCCAAAACAAAATGATAAGGTTAGCTGTTATTTTTATTTTTATTTTTATTTTTTTTTATATATATATGTAATCTTATATTCTATTTAATTTTTTCAATTATATTCATTATAAATTTTAGTTGTAAAAACACATTGGCCTGAAGAAGCCACTTTAATTTTAATAAATGAATACAAGGAACATTGGCCATTCATGTCATTTTGAAAGGTAAGAAGACAAATTAAAAAAGATTATAAATTTATAAAATTAATTTATATATTTTTCACATTTCCAGAGAACTAAAAGAAGTTCTTACTGAAAAGAAAAATATTTTTCCACATGTGATAGCTGATGGTATGGGCCTACATATACAGTCAAGATAAAAATTAATGTGATTTATTTTAGAGATGGAAACTTATTTTTAAATCCATATTTTCTTTAAACCAATTTCAGTAATGAATCTCCAGAAATATTGGAATCAACACGAAGAGCATTTGAAATTTTTAAAATTTTTTAAATATATGTTATCTTATTCTCAAATTAAAGAAAATTGATATTTAAACAAAAAATATTTTATTTAAAGATTAATTTGATTTTCCTTTTATTTAAGAATTTAATTGTAGCGAAATGAAGAGCAAAACGTGAAGATCCATCAAAATCTCGACATCGAATTTTTGACATGAATCCAATACTTTCTCTCTATATATATTAACATATATAGATGTAAGAGAAAGTAAAAAATTTCGAATGTGGAGTGCCAAGTTGTATAAATTAGCAAAGAGGTATGCTTGTTTTTTGGCATTGAGAAAAATAACTTTTAGAGTGTTTTCTTCAAATATTTCGATGGCATTTAATAGTTCTTCATCAGCGGTGAAGTGCTATTAAATGTCTTCGAAATATTTGAAGAAAACACTCTAAAAGTTATTTTTCTCATTGCCAAAAATCAAGCATACCTCTTTGCTAATCTAACAAAATTATCAGAACTTTTTTGTCACTCTGTATATATGTATATAAACAAATTTTAAATGAGAATTCATAGGCCTAAACTAGGATTCCAGCATTCAATACTGCTGGTCGTAATAGTAGATCTGGTAGACTTAAACTAGTATTTCGAATACCTGGTCTGAGTCTAAACTTGTCAAAAAGGGACATAAGTAGACTTTTTAGAACCAAACCAGACTATCAAATTTCCATAGAAACCATGCTTTCAAATCCTAGTTTGATTCTGTTAAGTCTACTTAGACAACAATTAGATTCTGAGGTTTTGTAGACTCAAACCAGGCGTTCGATTTCGACTCGGGATCCCTTTAAAATTTTATCTTTTGGAAATTTTTTTTTCTGTGTTGAGTGAAATGCCAAATCTGGTAAAATAGATTTCTTTCTTATATTTAAATGCTAAATTTAACACCAAATTTTTCAAAACACACAAATTTATACAATTAATAAGCACTAGACTTTTTTGTGGCAACTCCAAATATGACTCTGCAGGTGGTGTCGTCTTGACGATCTATGTTGGCAATATGGACATGGGAATTTACGTTCCACTCCACATTCATATTTTAAATGACTTGTTAAATTTCTTTTCTGTGTATATCTTTTTCCACATTTTGGACAATTATGATATCTCATACAGACATTATCTGATTCCGATGATAAATTTCTTCTTCGACGGGGTTTATAATTTTTTGTACAATCCTCCATTAGATGTAAATCTAAAGTGTCATTGGATTTGAATATTTTAAAACATTTTGGACACTTATTGTAAAAATTGCGAGATAAGGAGAAGTCTGAAAAAAATAAAATCAAAGCAAAAATGGAATTAATAAAAAAATATCTCTTGTTAAGAATTTATATTTAATCATGCAAAAAACTAATTTCTTAGTTGCAAATAAAAGAAACACAAAAAGGTAAATGTTTAGATAATATATATTTATAAACTAAAAAACAACAAAAATGAATGGTTGTAAAGTTGAGAAATAAAAAATTCAAAATTTAAAATGAAATTTTTTATTCTATTCAAAACTTCCCGTGAAATAAATAAAAAAATAAATATTATTGAATTAAACAGTTCACTAGAATCTGGTAAAATAAATTATCTGTAAAATAAAACGAAATAATATTTGTAATTATAAACTAACATAAGAAATTTGATATGTCACTAAAATATTTTCTTATTCTGACAACTTTTAATATGAATCTGAAGGTGATGTTTTCTTGTCGATTTATGTTGACAAAATGGACATGTGAATTTACGTTCTACACCACATTCATAACGTAAATGTCTATTTAAATTTTTTTTCTCTGCATATCTCTTTCCACATCTGGGACATGTGTGTGAATTCAAATTTGCTTTCCATGTCAAATTTCTTCTTTGAGGGTAATGATTTTTTGTACAGTCTTTCAAAAGGTGGGAATCTAAAGTGTATTTGTATTTGAAAGTTTTTAAACATTTTGGACAGCGATACAATGTTCTATGATGGAAATGAAATTCTGAAAAAAAATTAAAAAGCAAAGGAATTAATAAAATCGATTGATTATAAGGCTTGCTGAATGCATTAGTGGCAGTCTTAATTTTGGGCTTTTGTAAAAATTGATGCATTTTTTAAACAAGCGCTAATCAGTATGTTAAAGATGCACTTTTTAATGCAATATTATTTCTATTCTACAAAATTCAATTCAAACTATTCAAGATACTATAAAAACTTATAAATTCAAAAATAAGAGGTTATTTGCTGACCAGAAGTTTTACTTTTTTTGAGTTGTGCCAGAATTGAATTCAGCAAGCGATATCATAATAATATAACATGCAAATAAAAAAATTTCATTTGTTAAAATAAAATGATTCATATATAAATTTCTTATTTATTTTTTTGTTATTAAAATGAAAATTCTCTCTAATTTTTTAATATTTATTTAACTTTTTTACTACAGGTACAATGAATTACATATTCAAAGAGATAAAAATAAATATATTTATAAAAAAAATCTATTCTGATATCTGAGGCTATTTTTAATACAATTATCAGAGCATATTTTGTATTTCTATAGTGATAAGAGTAAATTTACATAGGACTGTCATATTAGCATTTATGTGATAATGTCAAAAAATGGAGGGGAGTTAACGTAGTTATCTCAAGATATGTGGGCCTGTGACATACGTCAAGAAGAATCCCTGAGAAAGTCCCTAAACCCTTTTTTTAAAATAAATTACTCAATATTTATATAAAATACAATTCGCCACTAACGATTTTTTTTCATCAAACTCCTTTGTGACGCCTATTAATATGAAGCTGAAGGTCATGACCTCTTCTCGATTTATGCCGGCAAAATGGACATGGGAATTTACGTTCCACTCCACATTCATAACGTAAATGTCTATTTAAATTAGTTTTCTGTGAATATTTTTTATCACATTTAGGACATTTATAAGAAATCAAACGGGTATATTTTGATTTCGACCTTCTTTGTTGGGGAAGATAATAATTTTGCATTTTGCACTCTTCCAATAGATGTGAATCTAATTGATCTTTATAAGTGAAAGATTTTGAACAATTTGGACAGCAATACAATGAATTGTTAGGGTAATGAAATTCTGAAAAAAAAAATCAAAGCAAAAAAAGGAATTAATAAAAAATATCTATTAAAAAGAATACATAGTAATTTATCATGCAAATAAAAAATAAAATTATTCATACTTAATTTCAGGAAAAAAAAATTTATTTTTTGTTAAAATAGTTAAAAGCTTAAAATAAATTTTAAAAATTAAAAAATTGGTTTATTTTCGGAAAAATACGTTAACATTTTCGGCATATGAGGCCATTGCCAATACAATAAACAGAGCACAGTCATTTATATCAATGGGCAGGGCCATGGGGTATAAATCAATACGGGTCCCCATAAAAAAAAGTTTGCGGTATTTAAAAATTTGTTAAAATCACCTAAAATCTTTTTATATACAGTAATAGTTCTTATTCCGTGTGGGTGACAGAAAATTAAATTATATCAGCCCCAACGTCAGCTTTCCTTGTTAGTTTTGTCTTCACAGCTAAAACACCAAATTTAAATTTACTTTTGGATTTGAAGGTAACATTATTATAATTACTAGCTTCGGCTGTCTCGTCCTCTCTCTAACTGTCTACAAATCTATAATTTTTTTGAGTTTTTACGGGGGAGTAGGAGCGAGGCTGTTATACATGATGGCGTAATGTGTCTTAAAAAGTAAGCCAAAAAAAAAAAACACCTATTACGAAAATTTGCCAAGAGATGTCAGAATGGTTGCTAATAATCTTCATTTATAAAAGCATAAAAATATAGGCCAGATATAGGTTAATAGGGGGTCTGATAAGGCCGGCTGTTGGACCAACCTGCCATCTTTTGCAAGAGTGCTGAACTATTTGACAGTTAATTTTTAAATAAATCCTCTAAACTTACTTTAAATTTTTCTTAATTAATATGTGTTTAAAACTAATAATAAATTCATTTTTAAATTAAAAAAAAATTTAAATTATTTTAACAGTTAGTTTTTCTGTATTTGTTTGATAACAAAAAAATTAATTTTCATAATCTTTTAATAAGTCATTAAAAGAATTATAACTTTCTGTTACAATAATCCCTTATGAATACATAAAAAAAACCGCATTGAAAAATTCCTTATAATAGTCTAGTTTTTTTTTAAGTACGTTTCCATCTTCCCCTTAATACTGCTTCTAACTGCCAATACGAGAAAACGTTTCGAGAGAGGCTATAAGCCAGTTTTCTCTTCATTTGCTTACTTAAAAAAAAAAAAAAAATTGAACCATTTTAGCTAGCAACAAATAATATCCCCTAAAAAAATGAAATAGTTACGTAAGCAATGGAAGGAGGATTATCGATTTCCTTATTATAGCAGACAAGGAGGAAGCCTAAAAATCTGCTTACGTAATACTTGAATGGCCCCTTTCCAATCAAACATTCCCAAATTGTTCTAAGCCCCTCTATAACACGATTAAATCGGTCAAGACGGGAAGAGAACCACAGGCCATAATGAAACAAGAGTCTTGTCAAAGGAGAAACTTTAATGATTCATTTATAAATACACAAAAAGTTTTATTTCAAACAATAACACTCACTGAATTTTTATTATTATTTACAGTAGAACCCCTCTTAATCGGCCTCGGATCAACCGGGCATTGGTAGGCCTTTATTATAAATTACACATATTTATCATATATTATTTTTATTATTACATATATCATATATAAATTACTTTTTCGTAAGTTTTAATTAAACTGGGAGGTGCAACATTGTGCAATATGTTCGTTCAGCGGGGGAAGGAGTGGCCTAGTTTGTTTACTCGCTTGCTTCCCAGTCTATTTTTCTACTACACAGGCTTAAGATAGTTTAAACAAAAATGATCGAGTTAGGAAAACGTAAATGTGTGATGAAAATGAATGAAAATCAAAACCTCGGATTAACCAGCCAACTCCCGACCAGGACGGTTAAGAGGGGTTTTACTGTTTATGTAAAAGTTCATTCTTAAGCAGAAAGATCTCAAGAATTTTAGTAAAAAAATAAAAAAAAAACATGGTGTATTCATAATAAACACTATAGAAGCGAAACTTCTTAGCAAAAATATAGACTTGCTTGAAGTTTCACTTCAAAAATGGTGATTTACTATACTGAGATTAATAAATAAATTACACAATTTCATTTAATTATCGTTAAACATGCATTTGGCCTTTAAAATGGCGGCAATATATATGCACTTTGAGATCATGTTTATGTTTAAAACGTGATTGACAATATGAACAGCCGAAACGTCTCTCCACTCCACATTCGTAACGTAAATGTCTATCTAATGAAACACGATATTTATAAACACGGTCACATTTCGGGCAGACATAGGGTTTGTAGAAAAGTTGTTGGATTAAATCGTTTTCTGAAAAAATAATTCATAATTTAAATAAACAATCGTATTATATGCATATTAGTCTAAATATACAATATTTTTAAAAAATAGCAAGATAGTTGAGGAAAGATTTAATAGATAAAAATAAGAAGGGGAAATTGTTGAAAAAAAAAAACTTACTTGCTTTTTTTTTTACTAAAAACACACTCACACTTTTTTCCCATTCACACTCACATGCACACAGTCTTTTCGGCAATTTAGGCCATTTAAGACTTTAAACGATAACCGTTATTATATATTGGGGTCCAGACATTCTTATTTAAGCCATTTGGTATCCAAATGGCTTAAATAAAACAATCGGATTGCCTGGGATCCGAATCCCCGACCCTTGGTATACAAGGCAGACGCGCTACCAACTACGCCAAGCTCGGGGCAACTTACTTGCTTAGAAAAGAGGAAAACACTTTTTTAAAAAAAATGACGATATTTTAAGGTTGTTCGGTTAGTACCTCGTAAGTCATAATAGAATCTAAATTTTTTTTCAATAAAATTTAAAATTCGAATGCATTAATTCATTATTATAATTTAGTCGTGACCTATCATATAATTGGATTAAGTTAATAATTTAAGTACCAAAAATAATAAATAAATGTCTTTTGAATTAAGTATTTTTTTTCGCATCTGGCAACATCGCATTTAACAGCTGTTTATGTTGATCTTGCTGTATAGTGTTCAGTTGAATTTTTTTTATTTATAATTTTACTATGAGCAAAGTAAATCAGTTTAGTTTAAACACAATGGGGCAGGCGATTTGCGAGAAAAACATATCGTAAAGGAAGTGAAAGCGTGAAACGCGTTTATATTTTATGCGACTTTGCCACACGTGACTTACTTATTTTTAAATATAACGGACTGACATTTTCGAGAATATTTTGTCTTTCTTCTACAAATATTTTTAAAAGCATTCGTGAGAAAATTTTGATTTTATTTTTAACGTATTCTACGGAAGTTTTTTGATAAAAATAAGTTGTTTTTTTTTAATCTTTATCAGGAGTGGCTACATAATTCGAATCGTCTACATTCCCTATAGGCTACATGTTAAATTTCAATTTTTTAATAATTAATTACACGATAACCCTGCGTCAGATCTGCTTCAAAAAATTATTTTATACGTATGTGATAAGGATTAATAATTAATAAAAAAAAAGTGCCTTAATGTTCGAACAACCTTAACTTGTAAAAAAGGTATTTAAATGAATACGAATTTTTTCTTCAAAATTTATTTTTATTTATAATAAACAAATGTATAATTTATTTTAAAAAATAGATATTTATTTAGACTAGATTTGTAAGAAAATATACAGTCGTATTTTGAATCAAGAAAAATTCGTTTTAAACGAACTTGCAAGGAGATGCCGCGAACTGTAATTTCGCCTGCTGAGAATGCGGAGTGGCGAAAGTCAACAAATTCAATTTTTGAGCATTTTTATTCCGGTCTATTCATTTGTTGCGCGGCTATTTAAATGTATTTTTTTTTTTTTTTTTTTTTTTTTTTAATATAAAAAACATTCAGACTTTTTCCTATTCACACTCACACTCACACACACATTCACACTGTCTTTTGGGCAACTCAGGCCATATAAGACATTTGCGATAACCGTTATTGATTTAATATATATCAGGGTGGCCGCAAAAAACAAAATTTTTTAATTTCTTTCAGGCGAACATTCTAAAAGTTGTCTTTTAGCTAAAAAATGATAATGGCAAAGTTTTAGCTAAATTGGGTAACGTTAACCCGTGCCTCATCGGGGTTAACATTTTGAAAAAGTGCGATTTTATTCG
>JAKCPI010026069.1:0-32779 GCA_023213315.1 Euborellia annulipes | reverse complement strand
AATTAAAATCAGAGGCGTACCGAGGCAGTTGGGGGCCTGGGGCGGCACTAGATGAGGGGGCCTTATATATTGAATTTTTTTTGGGGGGTGCTCATCTTTAAATATCCCTCTCCTCCATACACAAAAATATTTTTAAAATACCGTATATCCCTGAACCCCAAGGGCCCCGGGGCCCCTCAAAGAGAAATTTTCATTAAATTTTGTTTTTACTTGAGCCCTGAGGGCCCCGGGGCCTCTCAAAGAGAAATTTTCATTAAATTTTGTTTTTACTTGAGCCCTGAGGGCCCCGGGGCCTCTCAAAGAGAAATTTTCATTAAATTTTGTTTTTACTTGAGCCCTGAGGGCCCCGGGGCCCCTCAAAGAGAAATTTTCATTAAATTTTGTTTTTACTTGAGCCCTGAGGGCCCCGGGGCCTCGCAAAGAGAAATTTTCATTAAATTTTGTTTTTACTTGAGCCCTGAGGGCCCCGGGGCCTCTCAAAGAGAAATTTTCATTAAATTTTGTTTTTACTTGAGCCCTGAGGGCCCCGGGGCCTCTCAAAGAGAAATTTTCATTAAATTTTGTTTTTACTTGAGCCCTGAGGGCCCCGGGGCCCCTCAAAGAGAAATTTTCATTAAATTTTGTTTTTACTTGAGCCCTGAGGGCCCCGGGGCCTCTCAAAGAGAAATTTTCATTAAATTTTGTTTTTACTTGAGCCCTGAGGGCCCCGGGGCCTCTCAAAGAGAAATTTTCATTAAATTTTGTTTTTACTTGAGCCCTGAGGGCCCCGGGGCCCCTCAAAGAGAAATTTTCATTAAATTTTCTTTTTTTTTATCTAAATTTTCCCATTTTTACTTGAGCCCCAAGGGCCCCGGGGCCCCTCAAAGAGAAATTTTCATTAAATTTTCATCTAAATTTTCCCATTTTTACTTGAGCCCTGAGGGCCCCGGGGCCTTTCAAAGGGAAATTTTCATTAAATTTTCTTTTTTTTATCTAAATTTTCCCATTTTTACTTGAGCCCCAAGGGCCCCGGGGCCCCTCAAAGAGAAATTTTCATTAAATTTTCTTTTTTTTTATCTAAATTTTCCCATTTTTACTTGAGCCCCAAGGGCCCCGGGGCCCCTCAAAGAGAAATTTTCATTAAATTTTCATCTAAATTTTCCCATTTTTACTTGAGCCCTGAGGGCCACGGGGCCTTTCAAAGGGACATTTTCATTAAATTTTTTTTTTTATAAATATATGGGGGCCTATGCCGGCTCGGGGCCTGGGGCGGACCGCCCCCCTCGCCCCCCCCCTCGGTACGCCACTGATTAAAATTATATCTTCGGACAGATTAAAAGAATTTTAAAGACTCGTAGAAAAAAAAATTTGTTATGATGGTCACACAAATTTCTTGGTTCCCCTATCTTTCCTATGAAGTACAGGAGTAAAGTGTGCTTCAAACAATTCTGAGAGCAAAATGAGAATATACATTTTAAAGAGCATGTAAAAAAAAATCTGGTGTGACTGGCGCACAGCACACAACTTTCTCTTACCTTCGGTAATCGAAAGTTGTGTACTGTGCTTGTCACACCAGATTTTTTGTGTCGACATGTATTTAGTTCCCGGCAGTAGGAAATATTTGAATTCAGGTGTAAAATTTATAAGTATGGGAAAATATTTATATTTTGTTACCATGGCAACCATTTCTCCTATCTTTCCTATGAAGCACAAGAGTAAAGTGTGCTTCAAACAATTTTGAGGGCAAAACGAGAATATACATTTGAAAGAACATCTAAAAAATAATTGATTTTTGAATTTTAATCAAAATCGTTAGAGCGAATTTTGAGAAAATCGAAAAAAACTAAAAAAGTACATCAGTAAAGTACTAGTACTCTTTGGCCGATTTTGATTAAAAGCTTATTTTTCCGGTCCCGGGGGTGTTTAACTTAAATATAAAATTTCAGTCTCATAGCTCAATTCCTTCATGCTTAAAATTTGACACACACCCACCCACCCACCCACAGACAGACCATGTCTCGAAAACCACTTTTTTGGATTCAGGGGACCTCAAAACGTGAAGATCCATCAAAATCTCGACATCGAATTTTTGACATGAATCCAATACTTTCTCTCTATATATATATTACATATATACATAGGTAAGAGAAAGTAATAATTGATTTATGAATTTGGAATCTAAAGTGTTTTAAACTTTCAAATTATAATTTACCGCAGCGCGGTAAAATAGAATGTTAGGAAAAAAATAAATTGTGAAATCTTTAGCTGAAGAACCATTCTTTCCGTATATTCATCATAATTATACCTCTTAAAACAGTGGAGTAAAACAAAAAAATAAAATAAAAAAAAACAGTGGAGATATTCAAGTCACAAGGATCATTGATCTCTGAATGTTTGTCTACGTGTACATAAAATTTTCAGCCTTCTAGCCATGGGCGTCCGCAGGGGGGCAACCAGGCACTTGCCCCCCCCCCCCCCTGGAAAATTAAAATGATAGAAAAAAATGTATAAAACAAAAAAAAAAAAAAACTACAAAAAAACCTTTCTCAGTATACATCCACTTTGCCGCGGTGAGAAAGCTTTAAATACTGAGAGATGTATAACATTATTAATATCAAAGTACGTTTTTTTTAACTTATCTGGAAGTGACATGCCCCACTCTGCAAAAAATCCTGCGGACGCCCTTGCTTCTAGCTCCAATGGTTTCGTTAAATTAGCGCTCTAAAGGTTTAGACCCGCTCAACGAATGTGCTCAGGGTCCATGCAGAGCCAATTTTTCTCAAGGGACTCGCTCTAAAAAAAAAAAAAAGATTTCATTTCATATCAAAATTGGATGAAATTTTATGTCCTCTTGTGACAATATTCTACTCCTTGTTGTTTTTATCAATTCAGCTTTCAATTTTTGAGGCTTGTTAATTTTATTTTACCAAATCGTTGTTTATACACAACCCACAACATGTATAAAAAAATTTCTAAGATCCCTTAATTTAGCAACATTATAAGATTTTATAGTCATTTTTAGAATTAAATTTTATAAAATTTGAGTGTAAACAGATGAAATTAATCAATTTGACAATTATTACAACTAATGGAAGAGCATCAAATTTTTTTTTCCAATTCGATCGGCGCCCAGACACCAGCCAGGGAGACTTGCGTAACTCTTGTCTAAGCCTTTCGTCTCGCGCGAGATCGCTTTTCAAAAAATCGCTAAATCTCTCTTATTCATTCACGGATTTGAGGCAAAATGCAAAACTGGTCTCTTGAATCAATTATAAAGCCATAGGAATTTTTCTATTTAGCTACGCCCACATAAAATGAGGGTTTGTTGATGACACTCACGACTTCGAATGTCAACTCCCGCCAATATTTTTTAATTTATTGTTAACTTTGCCCATCAACCGTAGGTTGGACAGGTAAAGTTAATGTAATCGTAAAAAAATTCGAAATCGAAATTTTTCTGAAGCTGCCAAAATGCGTTTTGAGGTCCCCTGAATCCATTTAAGTAGTTTTTGGAATGATGTCTGTGTGTCTGTCTGTCTTTCTGTCTGTGTGTGTGTGTCTGTGTGTATGTCTGTGGTAATTTTTTTCGTCAACGAAAACTCAAAAACTATTCATTCAATTGTTTTGAAATTTTGCACACATAAACTAGAGTTAAAGCTCAAGAACTGAAAAGCTTTTGGTAAACATCGGACCATTAGGGGGCGCTCTAGAGGGGGGGCCAATATTTTTTTCTTACATAACCTATAATTTTTTTTATATAATATATTCAGAAACTAGACTTCCTCCCGAGTAAAATGATATATAATATTTGTATCCTAATTTGTCATAAATTTGTTAAAAAATCATTTAAATTCGAAAATTGTGCATAGCAACAGAGCAAAATCAAAACAAATAAACAAACGCGTTGCGTTATTTCTTTGAATAATGGGGGGCAAAGTTGTGCGCTCGGCTTAGTCCGACCCTTTATTTTTTAATTAAATAAACACATTTAGTGCTTGATATCGATTTTATAAATTAAAATATAAAATATTCTAACTAAAACAATCCATTTTCGGCCAAGGAATGTCCTAAAAATAATAAAAAATCGATTTTAATTAATTTTGACAGATGAATTTTTTTCTTTTCAGAATAATAAAAAAACTATTCAATATATAGAAATAGTGAATAGTGCATTAAAATCAGCACTAAATCCTGAATCTTACACATTTATGTCAATTACTAGTTTGCTCTATATAATAAGAGAGAGTCACGTCATGTTTGCTTGAATTTTCGTAAATTTGCTAAAAACTAAAAAAAATATAAAATTGGTGTTTATTGATTCGTTATCTGCATTAAATACAAAATTTATACCATATCTTAATATCTTCTACCTTTTATGTTTAATGATATTAAGCCTTCTCAAATTTTGTATCGTTTTTTGAGTATAACTCGAAAAATAATTGAGATACAAAAATAACAAAAGTCGATTCTTAATCCTCATCAAATCCCCCATATTTTCCCAGTGTCATATGTTTAAGAAGTGGTTAAATTAAAAAATCTTATATTTTTAGAATTTGTATCAATTAATCGAAAACTATTAGAGATATTAAAATTTCGTATGCAAATTCTTATTCTACGTGAAATTTTATCCAGAAACGTTGTATCGCCGATGTATTGCTTTGTGTTTAATAGATAGATAGTAGCGAGGGGCGTAGCGAGAGGGGAGGGGGCAAGGGGGTCATCATGCCCCGGGTACTACTCACAAATGGGCGCCAAATGGTCCGCAAAACAAAAAAATAGCTGATAATTTTTATTTTTATTATAATTGATTTCTGGAAAATATATTTTGAATTTAGTGCCAGTGTAATATAATAATTATGTATATTTTACATATAATATATGGTTTTCGAATGGGGGGGGGGCGCTAAAAAGGTATTGTCCCCCGGGCGCAAGTTAAGCTCACTACGCCACTGCCATGTGATGATGAAGAATTGAAAGATTTTACAGCTAACTAAAATAGCTAAACTAAAATGATATAACTATCATTTATTTGGCAATATTTTCTGACTGCTTAATTAATTTTTTTTTCTCGTTCCATTTTTATAATTCTTACAAATGTCAAAAAAAAAAATTTGACTTAAAAGCTGTTAAATTATTATTTTTAAAATATGGGGAATGACTTCCCCGAGACTTTCTCGTATATTCTTTTGGAATTACGTTTGGGTGTGTGTGTGAACACGATTGCTTAAAAACCAAAACAGCTAGATGGATGAAATTTTGTATATGCTCCTTACACTAAAATTATAGATTTCTATCAACTTTTGGAGTAAATACGTTTTTTCAGAAATTTCGAAATTTTCAATTTTTTTATCATATTGTGATAAATTACTCTATTTTAAAAAGTTTTTATTCTTTGACATTTTTTCAAAAACTGAATAGATTTTTAGTTATCGAAGGTAATTATTAAAATAATTTTTTTAATTGTTTGATATTTTTTTTTTATTAATTTCTTGAGTATAAAAAAATAACTTTTTTAAATTTAATAGCTTCTGAGAAAAGGCAGAAAAAAATCGAGGAAATTCGGGTTAAGCAAGGCTAAGAACTGCTGGACCGTGGATAGGTGACCCGCTGAGTGTTAAGTCTCTCACCTGCTGGAAGCCATTTTATTTAATTTCCCAAAAGTCAAATGATCTTAGAGGCCGAAATATAATTTGAAAATACAATTAACTTTAACACCCGTCTCAGGAAGAAAAATAAATAAATCCCACCTCAATAATCAATCAAAAGTTAGAATATATTTATTTCCTTTATTAAAATAATTTTTTCATATTCATTTTTTTAAATTATTTAATTTGTTTTTTTCTTCTAATTTGATGAATATAAAAAAAAAACAAATGGTTTTATTACTTTTTTTTTATTTCTCTCTTTAATAGGTTCTGGGAAAAGATGACGTCAAGCGTATTGTTTGGAATCCGGTTTGTGTGCACCAAGGACGGAGACTCGGCATCTTTAAGCGACTCTCTCCATCTCACTCGCACTCATTACCTTCGCTCTCTTTCTATTCAAATCATAGATAATGATTCAAATGCCATTCTAATGCCCCTTATAGTCAGTCCACAATATTTGAATTTTTGCTTTTTCGAGGAGGGGGACGCCTTTTAGGCCCCCTCCCCTCCCCCCTCCCCCTTTAGGTTATCCCCTCCGTGATATTTATACTAATTTTATGATATTTGTTTGATTAAAATAAAGATTAATTAGCACGGTGAAGCTAGCGGCCAATTTCTGGCGGCCGATTTTTAAATGGCAACGTCGCATTAACAGACGCGCAGGCCATGTTAACTAATGTTAAAATATTATTTATTACAAATTAATTGATATCTCCTTAATTAGTGGATGTATAGGGATGAAAATTAGCATACATACACAGAATTAAATGCTGAATCGAAATATATAATTAAAATTAAGATAAAACCAGTGAATATAAATAAAATTAAGATATAGAAAAAAATAAATAACTCCTAAACTAAAAGAGGTGCCCAAACGAAAAAATTAGGCTAAATAGAGGATTAAAATCTGAATAGAATGATATATATATTAATAGGGTGGCCCCAGTAGGAGGGGGTAAAAAAAAATAAAAACTGCTTTTTTTAATGAGATGACTTAAAAAAAAATTAATTACTCCTAAACAAGGCAAGGTGCCCAAACAAAAAAAATTGCATTTGATAGAGAATTAAAAGACGAATCCAATGATATATAGATGAATAGGGTAGCCCCCGTCGGAGGGGGTGAAAAAAAATAAAAACTGCTTTTTTTAATCAAATGACCTTAATTAAATCAATTAATTACTCGTAAACTAGACAAGGTGCCCAAACGAAAAAAATTACCATTAATTAGAGAATTTTAAGCTGCATGCAGTCATATATAATTATTAAGGGTGGCCCCCGTCGGAGGGGGTGAAAAAAATTAAAAACTACTTTTGTCAAATTGATGATATAGGTAGAAAATAATTTATAAGTCCTAAACAAAGCGAGGTGCCCAAACGAAATTAATAGAGTAAATAGAGAATTTAACGTTGAATCCAATGATATATAGATGAATGGGCTAGTCCACGTCGGAGGGGTGAAAAAAAATAAAAACTAAAATAATTTAGTTATAAGAATCGGCCGCTGGCTTATAACTCAATAATAAAAAGAGGTGCCCAAACGAAAAAATTACCGTTAATTAGAGAATTTAATTCTGCATCGAATGATATATATTTGAATAGGGTGGCCCCCGTCAGAGGGGGTGAAAAAAAAATAAAAACGACTTTTCTTTTTAATAGCTCCTAAACAAGGCGAGGTGCCCAAACAAAAAAAATTGCATTTGATAGAGAATTAAAAGACGAATCCAATGATATATAGATGAATGGGGTAGCCCCCGTCGGAGGGGGTGAAAAAAATTAAAAACTACTTTTGTCAAATTGATGATATAGGTAGAAGTCCTTTTATTCTTATAGTTAAATAAAGTTTCGAATAAAATTTTATAAAAGCATAATAAGACCAATTTGTCAATGATTTCAAATGCTGGGAGAGCATCAATTTGTTTTTTCAAATTCGATCTGCGCCCAGAGTGCAGCCAGGGCCATGTCGCGAAAACCACTTTTTTGGATTCAGGGGACTTCAAAAGGTGAAGATCCATCAAAATCTCAACATCGAATTTTTAACATGAATCCAACACTTTCTCTCTCTATATATTAACATATATATAGAGGTAAGAGAAAGTAAAAACATTTGAACTGCTGGACAACGCGTTTCTCCTCTCTCCGTTGGTTAGTTTGGCGGGGGTCACCAGAGGGCAGCATCTCCCCACTTTGTTTTGTCCAGGGAGGTAGGGAGTGACACTAAGGCTTGTTTGAAGGAGTGGGGGGTGGCTCCAAAAAAGAGGGGAGAAATTCGTGTCGGCCATATTGAAAATATGTAAACATTGACTTTTCCATAGGACATAATACAATTTTGTTTCCAATTTTCTCGTGTTTTTGAAAGTTTTTCTTAGATATTTCTTCATTGTTTTATAGTTTTGTTCATATATTTAAACATTTGAAATAGTTTTTAATGATTTAATTTGTAATTACTTGTTTTTTTTTTAGATTTTAAGTCTAGGTTAGGTATAGGTTATAGATAGTTGTTTTATTGAAGAATTCTTGATTTTGTGTGTTTTTATTTTATTTTTATTTTTAAAAATAATTAACATGGCATGTTCTGCATATGTATGCATGAAACGACCTATAAAAAAAAGTAAAAGACAGCAAAATGAAGAGGAATCTGGGAAAACATTTTCTTTCTACAAGCCCCCTAAAAAGCTTCTTTTGATGAGAAAACATCAGGTATTTTTTTTTTTTTATCATAACAAGTGCCTCAAAACTACCAGTCATATTTATATATAGTCAGTTTTTTTTTTTTTTTTTAACATTCACACTTTGTTTTCTCATTCACACTCACATTCACACACAAATTCACACAGTCTTTTCGGCAACTTAGGCCATTTAAGACTTTTAACGATACTAGTATTTTTAATAATATATCTATTGGGGGTCCAGGCATTTCTATATACTCAGTTAATTGCATAAATTTATCATACTAAACAAAATATTTTTTGTATATAACATTATGAGATTTATATAAATTAATACTTTTGGTAATTAAACAAATATATTAATAAATATATTTTTTGTTTATATTTTATTTTTTGTAACCATTTTTCCATTAAACTAATGATAATTTCTTTTTTTAATTGACTAATCAACAGCATTAGGAAGAGAATGATTGCCGCAACATTTAATTTTTTTTATACATATATGCATATCAAAACGACCTGCGGTTGAAATAAAATAATTTTTAAAGAGTTTTTCCTTCATGAGAAAATTTTTGCTCACATAATTTTCCAAAAAAAAAGGCCCGAAATTTGATGATATATTAACATTACGTTCAATGGGAAATTCAATGTTTTCATCTTTTCAATATGGCGGCTGTGACGTCATTTAGGCGACAACTTTTATTCCAAAGCTTCCCTCCCTACCTCCCTGGTTTTGTCCCTGCACAAGTGGGAGGGGTGAAATCTTTCCTCCCCCACCTCCACTGGACAGCCAGCCGCTTTCTCCCGCCTGATTCTTTTTTTTCCAATCTCCAACTATAAAATCTATTTTTAAACCAATAATAAAAAGCAATAAAATAAAAAAAATGATTAGAAAAAAGCGATATAAATGCTATCTCAAAAACATTAGCTCCAAGAATTAATATTCAAATAAGAGATAGTAAAAATTTATAAAAAATAAATACTGTAATTTTTATATGAATAAAAATAGATTTTCATTGAAAATTAAATTAAATAAGTAAAAAAATAGAAATATTCATAATACGTATATTTAAAATACACAGAGCCTCAGGGGGGTGTCTAACTTAAATATAAAATTTCACCCTATTAGCTCAATTCCTTCATGCTTAAAATTGAACACACATAGGCAAGAGAATGTAAAAAAAAAAAAAAAAAAAAAAAAAATAGTAGGGGGCCATGAGATATTTATTTTGTTTCCAACGGGGCCGCGACTCAAAAAGTTTACAAGCACTGAACTCAAGGTCTAAAGGGATGGATTTTATTATTTAATATATTTATGAGAAATAAGCATCTCTTTATTGAAGACAAAATATTTTGAAATTTTATTTCTTCTCAAAGGATTGAATTTTCTATATATAATAAATACGGAGTGTCCGTCTGTCCGTCTGTCTGTCCGTCTGTCACGCTCTGTTTGACCAACTTCCCGTTGGAATTTTGAAACGAAATTTTGCAGTCTTATAGAGGACGTTATAGAGAGTCCCGGAAAAATACTCGGGTCCCAAAATTCCTATAACTTTTTGAGTTATTAATTCTTAAAGTTACGATTTCTCCCATAGGAAATGACATGGGCGTAGCCAGACTTCTTGTTAGGGGGGCCAACTCCTCGTTAGGGCGAAGAAGGGGGGTTTGCAATTAATATCTACATAGAGTATTAATTATTTATTTAAATAAAATAAAAAAATTAAATTAATGTAGTGAATTGGAGTGTTAAAAAAAAAATTTCCAATGGGAAAAATATATATATATATATTTTTTTTTTAATTTTTAGGACCAGCCAGGGGGGCAACGGCCCCCCCCTGCCTCCCCCCGGCTACGCCCATGGGAAATGTATAGAGAAATATTCAAGTATTCTTTGAAGTTGTGTATTCTATGAAGGTAAACAAATCCTCAAGCAGGCACTGGACTGGAATACGTAGTAATAATAATTTTCTTGCCCCCGGGGCATGGCGTAGAGGTTAGCGTGCTAACCTCATATACCAAACGTCGCGGGTTCGGACCCCAGGCAGTCCGATGATTTTATTTAAGCCAATTGGATACCAAATGGCTTAAATAAGAATGCCTGGACCCCATATATGTATATTTATTAATAACGGATATCGTAAAAAGTCTTATATGGCCTGAGTTGCCGAAAAGACTGTGTGAATGTGTGTGTGAATGTGAGTGTGAATGAGAAAAAAGTGTGAATGTTTTTTTTATAAAAAAAAAAAAAAAAAAAATAATTTTCTTTTTATAATTAAGAAAAGGCGAGGGTCCGCCGCAGGCGGGCCCGATCCAGCGGCTGGGGGTCCAGGGGGCGTAGCCCCCCTGCTCTAGACGCCAGCCCGTTTCTCATATTTAAGGCGAGGGTCCGCCGCAGGCGGGCCCGAGCCAGCTGGTGGGGGGTCCAGAGGGGTGTAGCCCCCCTGTCTAGACGCCAGCCCGTTTCTCATATTTAAGAAAGGCGAGGGTCCGCCGCAGGCGGGCCCGAGCCAGCGGCTGGGGGTCCAGGGGGGCGTAGCCCCCCCGTCTAGACGCCAGCCCGTTTCTCATATTTAAGGCGAGGGTCCGCCGCAGGCGGGCCCGAGCCAGCTGGTGGGGGGTCCAGGGGGGTGTAGCCCCCCTGTCTAGACGCCAGCCCGTTTCTCATATTTAAGAAAGGCGAGGGTCCGCCGCAGGCGGGCCCGAGCCAGCGGCTGGGGGGTCCAGGGGGCGTAGCCGAAGGCGGGCGGCGCGGCTAGTTTATAGATAAATATGCAGTCTTTTATTCTAAGTTAAAAAAAAGTTTCGAATAAAATTTTATAAAAGCATAAAAAGAAGAAATCAATCAATTTGGCAATTATTTCAAATGATGGGAGAGCATCAATTTGCTTTTTCTAATTCGATCGGCGCCCAGAGTGCAGCCAGTGAGCCTCGCTTCACTCTTGTCTAGGCTTTTCTTCACGCGCAGATTCGCTTTTCAAAAACTCGCTATATCGTTCTTATTTTTCGTTGGATTTTTGGAAAAATGCAAAACTGGTCTTTTCAATCAATTATAAAGCTATAGACATTTTTTTTATTTAACTATGACCACATAAAATGGGGGTTTATTAATTGCCTTTTACATTTTAAAATTTTAACTGCCTCTTTCATTTTCTAATTATCCTAATTTATTGTTTTTTAATTAAATAAACACATTTAGACCTTGATATTGATTGAATAACTTAGTATATAAAATATTCAAGCAAAAACAATGAAATTTTAGTCTCAAAACGTTCTGAAAATTATTAAAAATCGATTTTCCAAATTTATTTTGACACAAGCTTAATAATTTTTACTTTCTCTTAAAATTCAAAAATCGATTATTTTTTTGATGCTGTTCTCATTTTGCATTCAAAATTGTTTGAAGGCCACCATGGGCGTAACTAGAGAATTTGGCTGGGGGGGGGGCATGGGACCAGCCATCCTTCGGAGGGCCTGGTATTTTCTCAATTTTTCTTGGGACAAGGGCTTTCTGGGGGGGGGAAGACCCCCGGCACCCCCCTAGTTACGTCCATGCAGGTGTGGTCAAACTTTTATCCATGAAGGGACTTTTGTTTAAAAATGAGGTTTTTCGAGCAAAAACCCAATTTTAGAGTTAATTACTCGGGATTTTTTTTATCAGTGGCGTAGTGAGCTTAACTCGCGCCCGGGGCACAATATCTTTTTAGCGCCCCCCCCCGCATTCGAAAACCATAACATTATACAGGGGCGTATATAGAAATTTTTTTGGGAGGGCTGTTAAAATCATTTTACCTTATTTTTAGGGAGGCTAAGTTTTGCGGAATTTTCCCCCCTTCCTGCGGAAAAATTTTATTTTTTTTCGGAACCAAATTTTTCCGTCACGCGGAAAATTTTTTTAATTTTTTCCCGGACATTAAAATTATTTTTTGTTTTGCGAATTTGATTGGCGCCCCTTTGTGAGTAGCGCCCGGGGCATGATGACCCCCCTTGCCCCCCCCTCTCGCTACGCCACTGTTTTTTATTCATTCGATTAGAGGTTTTCTTCCCGCACAAATTGACATCACATTTTGTCTGATCTGATTAGCCGTTCGGAATCCACAGGGGTTTAAACTTTCAAAATAGAATTTCCCGCAGCGCGGTAAAATGAAATGATAGGAAAAAAAATAAACGGAGAAATCTTTAGCTGAAGAATCATTTTTTCTAACCGTATATTCAACATAATTATATCTCTTAAGACAGAGGAGATATTCAAGCCGATAAACTTTTTCGTGCATACCATCCTAACAAGGGCGGATACAAGGGGGTATAGGGTTAATTACTCCCCCCCACGATTTTTGAAAAAAATACTTTTTTTCGAAAAAAAATTTATTTTTAATGTAAAATTTTAAAAATTAAATGATTGATTTTTATTTATATTCTGGCAAACAAGTACAGAATGCGCCTTTAAATTTCGGAAATTATGAAAAAATAGTGTGCTGTGCGACGAGTCACACCAGTTCCCCCCCCCCCCCGAGAAACACCTCTGGATCCGCCCTTGCGTCCTCCGAACACTATAGACACATGCGTTGTAAGTCGTTGTCATTCCAAAAATTTTGCCAATTTATATTTGAAAAAAGAAATACAGCTTTTATTCTTTCCCTATTATAACCCATGTGAAATATTTATTATTTTATAGCACTCTCTCTTTAAGAACCAAAGATCCTAGCCGACAATTATGACGTCAACGACAATTTAATACAAATTGACATCTTAACGTAGATAGACCTTCTATTTTTGCCACTGGCAGATTATAAGGCCCTAGGCGTAAAAAAAATTAGGCCCCGAATAACAAAAATGTCTTTGAAAATTAATTTATAGGTATTTTAAATATAATAAATTCAATTTTTATTTAAATTAATGTATTTATTTTTATTTTATTTTTTTGTAACCCATTTCGTCTACAGAGGCCATTTAGGGGTTATTTGTCTATTCGTATGATTTTTAAATACAAAAACGGATGGCTATCGGGGGGCGTTCCACACGCTGATTGCTCGGGGTCACCAATCCCGAACTTTCGCCGTGCTCGGCATCACTTAACCACAACATTGTGGTGACTGCTGCTCTTCTCCGTTGCCAGACCCCCGGCTAAATTAATTTATTAAAAAAATACAAATAAAATAAAAAATAAAAATTTTATGGAAAGTCATTAACAAAGTATTTGTTTAGGAGCTATTAAAAAGAAAAGTCGTTTTTATTTTTTTTCACCCCCTCTGACGGGGGCCACCCTATTCAAATATATATCATTCGATGCAGAATTAAATTCTCTAATTAACGGTAATTTTTTCGTTTGGGCACCTCTTTTTATTATTGAGTTATAAGCCAGCGGCCGATTCTTATAACTAAATTATTTTAGTTTTTATTTTTTTTCACCCCTCCGACGGGGACTAGCCCATTCATCTATATATCATTGGATTCAACGTTAAATTCTCTATTTACTCTATTAATTTCGTTTGGGCACCTCGCTTTGTTTAGGACTTATAAATTATTTTCTACCTATATCATCAATTTGACAAAAGTAGTTTTTAATTTTTTTCACCCCCTCCGACGGGGGCCACCCTTAATAATTATATATGACTGCATGCAGCTTAAAATTCTCTAATTAATGGTAATTTTTTTCGTTTGGGCACCTCGTCTAGTTTACGAGTAATTAATTGATTTAATTAAGGTCATTTGATTAAAAAAAGCAGTTTTTATTTTTTTTCACCCCCTCCGACGGGGGCTACCCTATTCATCTATATATCATTGGATTCGTCTTTTAATTCTCTATCAAATGCAATTTTTTTGTTTGGGCACCTTGCCTTGTTTAGGAGTAATTAATTTTTTTTTAAGTCATCTCATTAAAAAAAGCAGTTTTTATTTTTTTTTACCCCCTCCTACGGGGGCCACCCTATTAATATATATATCATTCTATTCAGATTTTAATCCTCTATTTAGCCTAATTTTTTCGTTTGGGCACCTCTTTTAGTTTAGGAGTTATTTATTTTTTTCTATATCTTAATTTTATTTATATTCACTGGTTTTATCTTAATTTTAATTATATATTTCGATTCAGCATTTAATTCTGTGTATGTATGCTAATTTTCATCCCTATACATCCACTAATTAAGGAGATATCAATTAATTTGTAATAAATAATATTTTAACATTAGTTAACATGGCCTGCGCGTCTGTTAATGCGACGTTGCCATTTAAAAATCGGCCGCCAGAAATTGTCCGCTAGCTTCACCGTGCTAGATTAATTTCATTTTAACAAAAGGGTTTATAGAATGGACACCAGAGAGCAGCACTTGCCGGCGGTGCCTTGCAATTATACACCATTTGCTTGCAAGGCTGTCTGTTTTTATTCAATTCGGCCCAATAACCCTGAAATTATACATTGTATATAATATTTAACATAAATCTTTTATTTAATATATAGTTTTAAATAACACTGTGCAACAAGAAAAAAAGCCCCGAGAAAATTCCTTCAGATCAGAAAAAATTGATCATTTTTAATGATTTTTTTGCATTTTAAGGGACAAAATCCTCCCCCACATCCCCCCCTTGGATCCAAATGTTAATGTTTTTTAACTTTTCACTTCTCTAGACCTTCTGAAGAAATGTTAAGGCTAAAATATTCCTTTTCATTGCTCCAAATTTTTTCCGTGGCCCTATAATTAACGAAAAGGGGTGGGAATAAGTAGGGGGCTACCCCCCGAAAACGGTACGTGCTGGGGGAAAACGAAGGTCATATTTGGAATCAAGAGGTCATTTTACTTAAGAATCTGAAGGAATTTTCTCGGCGCCAGAAAAAAAGTTTCTACAAGGACGGAGGTTGGACGAATAAATTTTGCCCGATAGGTCTCCTTGGCTTACCAAGTCTTTCTTTTCTTTTTTGTCAAAATTTCCCAAACATAGGGTTACCAAAATTTATATTCGACAAATCCTTACTCTCATTATAATGGCAGATAAATGATATCATAATTAGCATTAAAAATAAAAGGAAATTGATAATAATAAGAATGAAAAAAAAGTGCAGGAGGTGGATTTGAACTCGCGAAGTTTGGTTACGTGGGAATGGAAAAAAATATAGATTGCTTGAGGACGAATTAACCACTTGAGCCACTATATCAATTAATTATGTTTAGGAAAAAATGTCATATAAGAAACATGAAATAAAAAGAAGTATTAAAAAAATTTTAATATTCCACATATGATATATCATTTTTCATTATTTTTTACACGGATTAATAATTTTAATCAAAATTTTTAATAGCATGCTTAGTTTTCAAATAATTCAATGGCCAAAAGTCAGATTGTTTATGTCTTGATGTAATTAAACCAAAAACTCTATCTAACATATGATACATGTTATTTATTCTTGAATTCCCCCCTGATTCCAGAGAACTAAAGCCCTTTTAATTATATGATCTAATTTGGGAGTTATTGGCGATCAAAGTTAAGCTTATTTTCGACCTTAATGACATCAACACTCAATTCTATATATTTTCGAAAAAGCTTATTTAGCATTGTCTGATCAAAACCAAATTTTTACCAGATATTTATAATTAAAAAATGAGTTTTTTTCTAAAGTTTCATTGAGATTGGTAAAGAAATAAATAAAATATTTACTATTTTGTAAATTGAATTTTAGAATTCGGGATCCGGGTTGCAAGCCTAGAGCCGGCTCACAGTTCGCTCTCTTTACCCATCCGGGATTCGGAATTGTAAAACTCAATTTACAAAATAGTCAATATTTTATTTATTTCTTTACCAATCTCAATGAAACTTTAGAAAAAAACTCATTTTTTAATTATAAATATCTGGTAAAAATTTGGCTTTGATCAGACAATGCTAAATATGCTTTTTTGATAATATAGAATTGGGTTGTCAGGCCTTTAGGCCCGAGTTTGGCTTAAGTTTGATCGTCAATAACTCTAAAATTAGATCATATAATTAAAAGGGGTTTAGTTATTTGGAATCAGGGGTAATTTAAGAATTAATAGCATGTGTCATATGTTATATAGAGTAGTGGGTTTAATTACATTAAGGCATTTACAATGTGACGTTTGCCCATTGAATTATTTGAAAAATATCCATGCAATTGATATTTTGATTATAAATTATTAATCTGCATTAAATGTAGTAAAAATATATATCATATGTACAAAATTAAAATTTTTTTAATAAGCCTTTAATTTACTGTTTTTTATATGGTCTATGTTTCCTTAATTTAATAAGATCAAAGTTAGCTGAATCGTTAAAGTGGTCCACACATTTTATTTTTTCCATCCTCGCTTTACCAAACATTGCGAGTTCAAATCCACCTCGTGCACTTTTTTTTTCATTCTTATTATTATCAATTTCCTTTTATTTTTAATGCTAATTTATACTCTTTCTTATAGAAATGTAAAATTTATTTTAAAAAGTTGGTCGGGAAAAAAGATATAGCTATGTCTTGATAGATGATGAGATAATTATACAAATATAGCAGGGCCGGATCTAGGGGGGGTGTACGTGCCCCGGGCGGCAGATATCAGGGGGGCGGCAATTAAAGAAAGATAAAAAATTCTACTTACGCGGGTGGCAAAAATTTAGCGTCTCTAAAAAAAAGGCAAAAAATTTTTGGTTCCGCGAGCGGCACACGAAAAAAATTTTTGTTCCGCGGGCGGCAAAAATTGAGCGTCTCTAAAAAAAAAGGTAAAATATTTTGGCGGCCGGGGGAAAAATTAAGGTTCCGCGCGGAAAAAATTTTGGTTCCGCGCAAGAGAAAAAATGTTCCGCGGGCGGCACACGAAAAAAAATTTTGGTTCCGCGGGCAACAAAAATTTTGAAAAAAAATTTTTTTCGCAGAAAAATTTTTGAGATCAGGGAAAATTTTAAGGAGGGGGCGGCAAATTAAATTTTGCCCCCCCCCCCCTAAAAAATCTCATAGTTCCGGCCCTGAAATATAGATACAGAGATAAAAAGATTAAATGTTTTAATTATTTCACAATCCTGGAATTTCTCACTATTTTAAGTTTTCAATTATTATAAAAAAGACAGGCATATCATTTTTACAGTCATGGGGCTTTTCTAGAAAATTTTATAAATAAAAAAAATATTGAGAACATTTGGTTAAGCAAAGCCAAGGACTGCTTAACCATGGATAGGTGACCCGCTGAGTGTTGAACTGTCTGTCACATGCCTGCAAGTCTTTTAAAATATAAATTAAAAAAAAAATATATATATACTTTATAACCCATCTCTCGAAGAAAAAAATAAATCACACCTCTTTAATTAATCAAAAAGTTTAATTAAAATATTTTTCCATTATGAAAATAATTTAACTTTTTTTTTTTATTTGATGAATATAAATATATTTTTATTTCTTTAATTGATTCTGAGAAAATGGATGACGTTACCACCCATTGGTTCCCCTAAATGTATTTCGACAATAACAAATAAATGTATTTTTAATATATAATCAATCAATGTAATTATTAATATAGACCTAGGAGGCTATATATAATATAATTGCAATTATTTATATTTTTTATTCAAAATTCAATAAATTTGTGTTAAAAAATGGTGAATAGAATAGTAGAGGAGTATCTTGGCGCCAAAATAAATAATACTCCTCTCTGATTTTGAACTCCGGGTAGTTTAAAAAATTATTATCATTGGAATTGTATGTATATTTATTTATAATATAAATTATAGTAATCAACTAACTGATTTGTGCTGCACTCTTGTAGAGACTTTAAAAATCATAATTCTAAATGACTCCACTAGGTAGAAGCACAAATCAGCATGATATCCTCCATTATCAGTTCACTAGGGAGTAGAGCTCTCTGCACGGGTACGGGTAAGCCCGTGGGCCCGTAGCCCGCCCGGCCCGCGGGCCGGGACGGGCGGGTTTTGGAGACCATGAAAAAATTACGGGCGGGTAGCAAGTTTAAATAAACGGGTTCTGGAGGACGGATATGCAAATGAAATCGGGCGGGCATGGACCTATAAAAAAAAATATATAAATTTAAAATATTTCTTTTTTCCGACATCTAAGAACATGAAAAAGTTGAGTTTTTTTTTTATTATAAATTTAAAATAAATGAAAAAATCTGGTGTGATGGCGCACAGCACACAACTTTCTCTTACCTTCGGTAATCGAAAGTTGTGTTCTGTGCTTGTCACACCAGATTTTTTGTGTCGACATATATTTAGTTCCCGACAGTACGGAACATTTGAATTCAGATGTAAAATTTATAAGTATGGGAAAATATTTATATTTTGTTACCATGGCAACCATTTCTCCTATCTTCCCTATGAAATACAAGAGTAAAGTGGTCTTCAGAAGATTTCAATTGCAAAATGAGAATATACATTTTAAAGAGCATCTAAAAAATAATTGATTTTTGAATTTAAAAAAAAATCGTTGGAGCAAATTTTGAGAAAATCGAAAAAAACTGAAAAAGTACATCAGTAAAGTACTAGTACTCTTTGGCCGATTTTGATTAAAAGCTTATTTTTCCGGTCCCGGGGGGTGTTTAACTTAAATATAAAATTTCAGCCTCATAGCTCAATTCCTTCATGCTTAAAATTGAACACAGACACACACACACACACACACACCCACCCACCCACCCACCCACAGACAGACCATGTCGCGAAAACCACTTTTTTGGATTCAGGGGACCTCAAAACGTGAAGATCCATCAAAATCTCGACATCGAATTTTTGACATGAATCCAATACTTTCTCTCTATATATATATTACATATATACATAGGTAAGAGAAAGTAAAAAGTGTGAGTGTTAAAAAAAAAACAATTGAAGCTAACCGCTTCTAGCCAGCTGAGATTATGTAGTTACTTCGATTGACACCAGTGGCGCCACCAATCAAGAGCGCCGTGTAGTTATGCAAATCTTTACAAACCAGATATTTACTTGTCTATCTTTAAGGCTTATCCATTTACAGTATAGTAGTCTTGCTAATCCGGCCTAAACGGGCCTGGACCTATGCAGGATTACCCGAAACATTTAATAAAATGCAAAATTTAATATTTATCTCTTGAAAATATCTGTAATGATACCCAGCGAGGTGGAGGGGGGAGGCAGCAAAAAAATTAAATGTTTATAAAGTGATGAAACGAAACAAAATGAGGTAGGGTGATGGCGTCAGAGAATCGTTAGGACTCGAGGGTTTTTATGCCTTTAATTCCAAGGCTTTTCCCCTCATTATATAAAAAAAAGCTATGTCACAATCTTGAAGCCCCCACCCCCTGGACCACCATGTTCTGACCCCTCGGCCAAAAAACCAAACCAGAGTTTAAAAAGATGAATGAAACTCGTATACAAAAAAAAAAAAAAAAAACGTTGAATGAGATTCGCACGTTACAAAAAAAAAGAAATCTGGTGTCACTGGCGCACATCACACAACTTTCTCTTACCCTTCGGTAAGGTCCAACTTGACCACCCAATGATTCAGAGATGGCGCTGAGCTACGAATGCTTCCACATCAGTAAAGTGTACTTCAAACGATTTCCACAAAAAATTTCACTGATATATTTTTTAAAGAGCAAAAAAATAGTTCATTTATGAACTTTAAACAAAACCGAAACTCCCCAACTACGCTAATTTTTCGGCAAGGATGCAAGAAGGGAAAAACAAAAATAAAAATTTTTTATTTTCCCCAAATGAGTTTAATTCCTGATATTTCGAAGGCACGAGGGCTCTTCTTCTTCAGAGGAAGCTGAAAATAATTACAATGTTAACAAAAGTATTTTCACAATAGTTTAACATAAAGGGCATTGTTATACCTCATTTTACACTCTGCTAACATTATAATAACAACCAAGATCTTTTCCCTGTATCCTTATTTAAATGAAAATTTTAGCCCCCGGAGCTTGGTGTAGAGGTTAGCGTGCTAACCTCGTATACCAAACGTCGCAGGTTCGGACCCGGCAGTCCGATGATTTTATTTAAGCCAATTGGATACCAAATGGCTTAAATAAGAATGCCTGGACCCCATATATGTATATTAAATCAATAACGGATATCGTAAATGTCTTATATCGCCTGAGTTGCCGAAAAGACAGTGTGAATGTGTGTGAGTGTGAGTGTGAATGAGAAAAAAGTGTGAATGTTAAAAAAAAAAAATGAAAATTTCCATATTTATAATAATTTGCCAAAAAAAAAATATTTTGTCTATTTGTTTTTTCAAGCAATAAAAAAAAAAAAAGAATTGTGATGAAGAGCGAATAGACAGACAAAAGCAAAGCACGTTGTGGGTGTAACAAGTGGATAGGAGGGTGAGGGCGCAAAAGGAAGACCCCGTTGGGGGACAGCGCAAGCGCGAATTTTGGCCCACCCATCCTTACCAAGTATAAATGACGACGAGCGCACTTTATTCGCTCCATAGTATTATTCGTCACCCATTTCAAAAGATCTCTACAAAAACCAATCCAATCTCAATGTCCACATCAATATCATTGTGATGAGAGAATAGACTCGATTTTCAAGTTTTTATTTTCAAAATTTAATTTTTTATTTTGAATATTCAATTTTATTTTATTTTTTTTTTAAATCTTTTTAATTGATGTGTTAAAATTGTGAACGTTTTTTATTCTTTTTTTTTCAATTTTGAATTTAATTTGAGTGTTAATTTTTTTTTTTTTTTTATTAAAAACTTTAATATCGAAAAAAAAATTTATACTAAAAATGTTATTTACTTCAATTAAGATTTCATTTTTGTAAGTATTATGCAATTTCTTTAATAACTTTATCTTTTAATTAAAAAAAAAAAATTTAATATTAGCCAATGAACTAATTCATGAAAACTATACCCAGAGTTATGTTTTGAGCTGAGAAGGGTGGGGGTAAATATAATTTGAAATAATTTAATTAAAACAAAAAATTAAAAATTTGAAGCGTTATATCCTAAAGTATTACAATTCGAATTTGTTTTTCAAATATTATCTTATTGAAGAGGGAGGATTAAATAAAGGAATTTTTAAAATTATTTTAACAAATTAATTGTTATATAATGTGAATTCGCGATCTCCATAGCCTGGAGGCATTTGTCTAATTTATTCACTGATTAATCTTCAGATTTTTTTATAAAATGATTTATGACTTTCGATTTAAAATTATTGGTGTAATTTTTTCCTTTCTTTTACCTGTATGTATATGTTAATATACATTTACCATGGTCTGTTTGTGAGTGTGTCTGGGATGAATTTAAAGTATAAAAGAATTGAGCTAGGAGGTTGAAATTTAAGTTTAGACACCCACCTAGGGCGTGAAAATAAACTTTTGATCACAATCGGCCAAAGAGTACTAGTACTTTACTGATGTACTTTTTTCAGTTTTTTTCGATTTTCTCAAAATTCGCTCCAACGATTTTGATTAAAATTCCAAAATTTATTTTTTTTTAGATGCTCTTTAAAATGTATATTCTCATTTTGCTATTGAATAACTTCTGAAGACCACTTTACTCTTGTATTTCATAGGGAAGATAGGAGAAATGGTTGCTATGGTAACAAAATATAAATATTTTCCCACACATAAATATGACATCTTGAATTCTAATATATCGGCGGAAACTAAATACATCTCGACACGAAAAATCTGGTGAGACAAGCACAGAACACAACTTTCGATTACCGAATGTAAGAGAAAGTTGGTGTGCGTGCGACAGTCCCACCAGATTTTACCATTTATTTTTCCATGCCGATGTTTCTGAGATTAAACATCACCATCCTCAGGATATGAGATATCTTGCCTTCAGCAACAGTCTCATGTACGGATTATTAGGAACAATTTCCATAGAAGGGACTACACATCTTCGAGCCATTTAGACCCCGATTTCGTTATTTTTACGGGCAACAACTTAACCATGTTATAAGAAATTCGCCTCCAGTTGTCATTATTTTATTTAAAAACAATGTAACGTGTTATTGTAGAAATATTTATTTTATTTTAGTTTTGATTCTAATTCTTTTAATAATAAAATGATTATATATGATATAGGCCTATTTTATAATTAGATTTAGTAGTGTAGGGGGTTTATTACAAGCCGCTTAACCTGCTTGACCAGGGATGAAGACACCGGCCCTTAGAGTGATAATCTTGACACAGTAGTTTCTGGTCCTGAGGAAGGATATCGATTAATTTCCTAAATGTCCTCACAGGATAATAAAGATTTGGGTCTTTTTTTATTCAACTCCTATTAAATAAACATTCTTTGTTTTTAAAATATTTTAAATAAATGTTTTTGTTCCATTCACTCTCGACCGCCCTTGGAAATTTTTTTCCCTCGGATTTTATCGCTCCTATCGGATGAAGGCCCGAGTAAAAATGATTAAAAATGATCGAGGGATACACACGCCCGCAGCAGATCTGCATAGTGAACATTTAGGGATACATAGCGTTATACTCGCCCGCACCAGGGACCAAGGGCAGATACAAGGGGGGGGGTAAAGAAGGTAATCCCCCCCCCCCCTGAGATTTAAAAAAAAATACTTTTTTTCGAAAAAAAATGTATTTTTAATGTAAAATTTTAAAAATTAATACTTAAAAATTTGATTTGTATTTATATTCTGGCAAACAAGTACAGAAAGCGCCTTTAAATTACCGAAATTAAGAAAAAAAAATGTGTGCTGTGTGACCAGTCACTCCAGATTACCCCCCCCTCCCGAGAAACACCTCTGGATCCGCCACTGCCAGGGACACACATTTTCTTCTGGTCACTTTCGATCTACTGTGTGTGTGTCCCAGGCGTGTATAACCCTGTGTGTCCCTAAAGGTTCACTAGGCAGACCTGCTGCGGGCGTGTGAATCCCTCGATCATTTTTATTCATTTTTATTTGGGGGGGGGGGTAATCGAAAGTTGTGTTCTGTGTTTGCTACACCACATAGGGCTATATTAGAATTAAAAATGTAAAATTTATAAATATGGGAAAGTAAAGTACAAGAGTAAAGTGGTCTTCAAAAGATTTCAATGGCAAAATGAAAATATACTTTTTAAAGAGCATCTAAAAAATAATTGATTTTTCAATTTTAATCAAAACCGTTGGAACGAATTTTGAGAAAATCGAAAAAAACTGAAAAACTACATCACTAAAGTACTAGTACTTTTTGCCGATTTTGATGCTTATTTTCACGCCCTAGGGGGGGGGGTGTTTAACTTAAATATAAAATTCCAACCTCCTAGCTCAATTCCTTCATGCTTTAAATTGAACTCAATCAGACAGACAGACCATGTCGCGAAAACCACTTTTTTTGGATTCAGGGGACCTCAAAACGTGTATATCCATCAAAATCTCGACATCACTCCAATACTTTCTCTGTATAAGTATATAGAGGTAAGAGAATGTAACAAATTTATAATCGATATAATGTAATTCATATTTAGGTGAGGGATAGCTTACATAAATGTTAATTTTAGGATTTAATCCATCCTGGAAAGGATAAGAAAAGAACTGAATAGATAGTTAAACAATGGATATTATTCTAAAATGAAACCTCGTATAACAAGAGATATTATTTTTAGGAACCCAGTTTTTATTCATTTCAAATATTTACATTATTAAAAACGTTTTAATTAACTTATACTCTCTCTATAAATTATTTATAAAATCAAATTACATTTTTAATCCTCCCTCTCATCAGTAAATTTTTAATTAGAAGATAATTCCTCACTCTACAAACTGAGGGGAAGGATTAATTTAACATTCTATCGATTGTCTGTCATCACTAGATTTTCGGACACTCCAGTCTGACATCTTGGATGCTTTCAATAATCTTCACAAAAAGTTTGAGCCAGCCATATTCTTTAGTTTAATCTTAAAATATTCATTTTTACTTTCTCTTACCTATGTATATATGTAATATATATATAGAGAGAAAGTATTGGATTCATGTCAAAAATTCGATGTCGAGATTTTGATGGATCTTCACGTTTTGAGGTCCCCTGAATCCAAAAAAGTGGTTTTCGCGACATGGTCTGTCTGTCTGTGTGTGTGTCTGTGTGTCTGTGTGTGTGTGTGTCTGTGTGTCTGTGAACAAAATATCTCAAGAACGAAAAGAGCTAGGAAGTTGAAATTTTATATTTAAGTTAGGCACCCCCATGGGACGTGACACGAAGCTTTTGAACAAAATCGACCAAAAAACTTTACTGATTCACTTTTTCAGTTTTTTTCGATTTTCTCAAAATTTCTCCAACGATTTTTTTTAAATTCAAAAATCAATTATTTTTTAGATTCTCTATAAAATGTATATTCTCATTTTGTGATTGAAATCTTCTGAAGACCACTTTACTCTTGTACTCCATAGAAAAGATAGGAGAAATGGTTGCCATGGTAACAAAATATAAATATTTTCCCATACTTATAAATTTTACATCTTGAATTCAATTGTACCCTACTGTCGGAAACTAAATACATGTCGACACAAAAAATCTGGTGTGACAAGCACAGTACACAACTTTCGATTACCGAAGGTAAGAGAAAGTTGTGTGCTGTGCGCCAGTCACACCAGATTTTTCATTTCAAATTCTTATTTAAGCAGTTAGCTCTGGTATAAACATAATAAGTAGGTAATATTAATTAAAAAAACACTAGGGAATATGTTTTAATATCTTTTCTTTTACTATTAAACGTGCAATGTTCGCTTGGTTTATATGTAAGCACATTAGTCCTCGAAAACGGCTCTAACGATTTTTTCCAAATTTTAAATAAACAGAATACTATTTTTGATGCCAAATTGGAATTGCGCCAAGTCTCGTCTTTGGGAAAATTCGGGCACTAGTACTTTACTGATGTATTTTTTTTTTTTTAATTTTTTTCAATTTTCTCGAAATTCTCTTTAACGATTTCTTCCAAATTTTAAAAATTTTCTTTTTGGGGTATACTAAACAAATTGCGCTAGGTCTCATCTTTGGGATTCTTCTAGTTCTTTACTGAAGTACTTTTTTAATTTTTCCCATTTTTCTCGAAATTACAGAATTTCGAGTGTATAACGATTTCTTTCGAATGTTAAATATTTACTATTTGCGGTATATAAAATAAATTCCTCTAGTTCACGTCTTTCGAATAACTTCAAGTATTAGTATCTTACGGATATACTTTTTTAGTTTATTCCAATTAAAAAAAAAAAAAAATGACCGAGCTCCATACTTGATACGTATTTCTTATTACTTTTGAAGATGACATACTGAATGTAGAAAAACGACGTATCAAAAATTTATAGTCATAAATAAATAGAAACAATCTAAATTTTTTTTTAATTAAATTTATTTATTTAATTCTGTTTTGTTCTCCTTAAGTGGTATTGTTGCTGAAGTAGGTTTATTTGAGAAAGAACACGTTAGCAATTTTTTTATTAAATATAAGATGATATTTCCAAATATTTCGGAAACCTATTGTTTTGTTCAAAACGTAGACTCATTGTTTTGTATTTAAACTTATAAATTTTTTTTTTTCATTTACTTTTGAAGCCGTTACCAGTTAGAGCGACCATAAAAAAAATAATTTATCATAACATTAATATTTTACCTTATTATTATATAACTTCTATATGTTATAATTGTAAATGTTTTGATTTGCTATTTCTTGTTTTTTTTTTTTTTTTAAGACTTTTCGGCATCTAAGGCCTTAAATAATTTCAAATTATATTATTTTTCTAATTATTGAAAAAAAACAGCCTTTAATTCCTTTTGACTCGTAAGAAATTCTTTTTCTAAACAATCTATTAGGTCGATAAGAATTGCGCTGGCCCTTCTAACGAGTCAATTATAAAAATTTTACTGATCGATGCGTGAAATAAGCAAAGTAAGAGGAAGAAGAAACCCTGGAGTCTGGTGGGGTTTATTAATTTATATTTCGTATCTATATAGTAAATTATTATGTTATATTTTTGATCAAAGATTTGGAAGGTAAATTTATTTATTTTTCACTTCACATTTTATCTTAAACACATTTATTAATATTTATTAATACCTGGATTCCATGATAGGAGATAAGATGAGCAGGTAGTGATTTTTTTCACTTAAATAAAACTAAAAATTTCTCAAAACTCGCATAGATATAGAATATTACGTTTCTATAAATATTTTATTAATTTTATTGGAATATAATACAAAAAGTTGAAATAAAGCCTTAAACTATCTTACAATTAGTTAAAAATCATAAATTGTTCTTAGATTATAAAAATAAATCAAGAAGATGGTTTATTAGTACAGAGTTAAAGGGAAGATAGTTTGTGAGAAGAGTTTCCCAAAAACGGAATTACGTCACAAAGGCTCCCCCCCCCCCCCCCCCCCCCCCCCCCCCCCCCCCCCCCCCCCCCCCCCCCCCCCCCCCCCCCCACCCCCCCCCCCGCCCCCCCCCCTCCCCCCCCCCCCATTTTCTCCCCCTCCCCCCCCCCCCACCCCCCTGCCCCCTTTTTTCCCCCCCCCCCCCCCCCCCCCCCCCCCCCCCCCCCCCCCCCCCCCCCGGGGGCCGCCCCCCCCCCCCCCCCCCCGCCCCCTGCGTATGTAAATTTTCTTAGATGATAAATTGATAGAAATGTTTATTTTTCTTTTTCGTCTGTTTTTTTATCTGCCATATTATTTTTTCATTTCCTACATCTTTAAGAACCAAAAGCCATTAGATGATTTTTTTTTCAACTCAAAACAAATTGATAATTAGCATACTAACACTTATCTAAATCAGCAGATTATTATAAAAGAAAATCTTTCTATGGATAAATTCTAAAAAATTAGCTTCAAAATTGATGTGTCTCCATTGTGGATCTGGACAGATAACGTGAATATGTTTGCCATGTCCAGCAAGAGATTCAGTGCAGTTGCCATGGAGGTTCAAACCACCCCTTCCCCCCGGAATCCAAAAAAATATGTATGGTACGCCTAATAAATAAATGAAATAAATTATTTGAATCTACACTGTGTCCATCAAAGGATTTTAATTTATAAACAAAGATAGACGAGTGAAACAAATGGAATGTTTATTTTGAAAGCTATAAAATTCTGATACAGACGTTTCGATATTATTTACAAATATTGCCAACCATAGGCGTAGCCAGAAATTTTCGATGGGGGGGGTTCAGGATGATTTCTCCCCCTCCCCCCCCCTACTAATAGGGCAGTATACGGCGTCTAATGAAATATATAACTAGCCAATCCGCCCTCCTGGACCCCCCCCTCGAGCTGGCTCGGGCCCGCCCTTTCTTAATTAAGTGCCACAATTTTTCATTCAACTCGTTTCAGGCAATAAAAAATGCAACCCTCACATCTTTAAGAATTTTAGATATATCCATATTATAGCAGAGTTTCTGCCTGTTTTGTTTCTCTTGTTACGAGTTCTATCTCAGATTTCTATTGAAAAAAAAAAATAAAAAATTTATTTATATAATAATTTTTATTATTTTTCATTTGAGGGATTTAATCAATTTTAGCAGGCTTTAATTTTTTAAAAAGCAAGACAAAAATCAATTATTTTCAATGGGAAAATTCTGAATTTTCTCGAATTTTTTGACTTTCCTTTAAAAAAATTATTTTATTTTTTTATTTTTTTTTTAAACTAGAGAAAATTATTATATTTTTTTACTTTCTCTTACCCTATATATGAAATATATAGAGAGAGAAAGTATTGTTTGTATTATAGAGCTTAAATATCTAGTCATGGCTTGGGTCCAATGGGGGGTTTGAACCCCCAAATCCCCCCGTGGCTACGCCTATGTTGCCAACAGATGGTGCTGCACGCCCAAAACGGAATCCATTTTTATCATATAACAATGTGTTTTTCTGGTTCCAAGCACAATTTCCTTCTATCACAGCGCCATCTGTTGGCAACATTTGTTACTATTTTCGAAAGTTCGCCTATTAGCTTTCAAAATTAACGGAATTTTTCTTTTGTTCTCCTCTGTTTTCGAGTTGTTTAATTTTATACTTTATCGATAGTTGGATACCCTGTAATTAATTATAATTCGCTTCTCAATTTAAATTTTGTTTTAAAAATTTTTTTGTTATCTTTAGACTTTTCTTAATAAATTAGTTCCAGAGTAGGACCAAAGTAGATGAATTTCCAACTCTTTTGAAGAAAATTTTATTTAACCTTTTTCTATTTTTTGCCTATAATATAGGGTCTATATATTTTTTTTTCAATATTTACAAAATAAATCTAAACTTACTTTCAGAATTATTTATTTATTTAAATGGATGGAAGATAAGCAACATCTGTTGTGTTGAATATAATCGATCACTTGAGATTAAATTCGATCCGATCATTCATCAAACAAACAAGGCATTATTAATGTACTACTTTATAGACTTTGCTACTTGCTATCTCAAGAATTAATTAACATACTTGTTTTAATTATACATATTCAATAATCTATTTTGAAAAGGACATTTTAATAAATGAAATCGACCTTTTTTCAATATATTTTTTACTACATATTGGGCATTAATTATTATTTTAGTAATACAAAAAAAAAAGGATACCCAAAGCCCTCGGAATTGGTGTAATTTGTAGCGTGACTACCTTCTATACCGAACGTCGCGGGTTCGGACCCCAGGCAGTCCAATGATTTTATTTAATCCATTTGGATACAAATGTCTGGGATCCGAACCCTCGACCCTTGGTATACAAGGTAGGCGCACTACCAACCACACCAAGCCCGAGGGCCGTGTGAGTGTTTAAAAAAAAAGGATACCCAAAAAAAAGACTTTGTTTATGAAAACAAACCGCAAACTGAGCTGAAAATCAATCAAGAAATTTAACGGATCAAATAACAAATAATTACATGCCGATAGGATAATGGTGGTCATATAGGATACCCTACCCGATATCAGGTTTCATGTTTCTACTTCGATTTTTTGATTTGTAGAACAAAATATTTAATATGAAATAAAAATCGAGATTGTTTAATCATTAAATACAATTTCCCTTGTTCCACTTCTACAATCAGGTTGGTAGCCAGGAGGGGGAGGGGGTTCGGGGGCTTCAACACCCAATCCCCCGAAATTTTCAGAATTATAAAATTATTTTTGCATATTAAATATAGTCTATATAGGTGTATAATTTGAACTCGGTTTATTAGCGAAAGGTTACTCCAAAAGTCAATTTCCACTAGATCGTGCCGCTGCCGTGCCGTCTGCCGCTTTCCAATGCTATTTACCATAAATAGGTTTGGCGGCATCGCACGGCAGCGGCACGCACTAGTGGAAATTGTTTTTAAATGAATTTAATTGAAAAAAACATTCCAATTTTCAAAATCTTTTAGTCCCCCCCCCCACCTCTTCGAAAAAAATACTAACTACGGGCTTATAATAAAGGGCATCGCTTAGATATGCTGCCATATTTATTTATTATTTATTTTTATATCTTTTCCGTATTTCCAACCATATAGACTTTAATGATATATTCATCATTTAAATATCCCTATACTCTGCTATAGTTGGGGGTCCAAACACATTTATTTATACCATTTGGCATCCAAATGATTTAAATAAATTAGAATGATAGACAGGAAAAGAGGTTGTCAGCCAAAAGGAGGGCCTCTATCGAATAAAAATCTCCACTTAGAAGACGTTTCGGGTTTAATTAGATAAATACATCATCAGTTCTTAAGAGATTATTGGCAATCTCAAGGTGTACACCATTGAGATGCAGATAGAGTTAGATTTAAATAAATTTATTGGACTGCTTGGGATCCGAACCCGCGCCCCATCCTTGGCTTTAAGACTATCACTATTGACATTTGGCGTCTCGCCACGGTAGGTGGGTATATTTATGTAAATAAAGATTAGTTGGATTATAAACCAAGAGCTCTAAAGACAGGTGCATTTCCAAGAACTAATAAAATGCTGATAAAATAGAATTTAAAATTTCATTGATTTTAATATCACTTAAAATATTACCTGTTGATATCCAAATAAAAATAAAATGAGATGTTCTAAAATTTATATGCAATAAAAAATTCACTTTGTTATAAGTAGGATATTATTACTATAATAAAAAAGAAAGTAATGTAAACAATTGGTAATTTTAATATTTGAACAAATAAATAATTCATATTTTATTTTTTTTTTTTTTTTTCCCCTTTTTTCTTTCCCTCCCCCCACCTTCCTCTTTTCCCTCCCATAACTTTCGACCGTTTTTTATTTATGCACATTTATTTCCATCAACTCACACTCACCCCCACGACCACCCCCCCCCCCATTGTTGAATGTTCTCTTATAAAATTTCTGACATATCAAAGTAAACATATTTAAATATTAAATCTGACTTTAAATCTGTGAGGTTGTATAAAGAGCATTTGCTCTCTTGTTGTTATCTTAATTTGACATCATGTGGGCAGAGAGGAAGATATTTCCAATTAACGGATAAACAGGTATTCGAAAGAAGAAGTCTATTTTTCCTACAATATTTTTTTACTTTTTTTCTTTTTCGGCCGAGTTTTTTCATAGCAAGTTTTCTACAAGAAAAATTTTTTTTTTTCATAAATAATTTCGTTTGAATCGAACAATGGCATAAATATCTTTAGAAATTACAAATCCGCACATTTAGTCTGTTTTAGACAGTGACACAACCAGAGAACGGGGGTTGACATCCTCCCTTCGAAAGGAGAGAGAAAAAGAAGTCTCTATAGAAATGAGAGATGTAATTTTTTGACGAAATTCTGGTTACCATTAGCTCTAATTAGAACATTATAATAACCTAAAATTAATCAAAAATATTAGGTGGTATGTTTCCATATACAGGGTGAGGCATAATAAAAAGCGATTTTAAAATGCTGTTTAATAAAATCATTTCGTTAAATTTTTTTACTTTATCTTGCCTATGAATATATGTAATTCGTATATAGGTATATAGAAAGTATTGGATTCATGTCAAAAATTCGATGTCGAGATTTTGATGTATATACACGTTTTGAGACCCCCTGAATCCAAAAAAGTGGTTTTTGCGACATGGTCTGTCTGTGTGTCTGTCTGTGTTCAATTTAAAGCATGAAGGAATTGAGCTAGGAGGTTGAAATTTTATATTTAAGCAACCCCCTGAGGCGTGAAAATAAGCTATTAATTGAAATCGACCAAAGAGTACTAGTATTTTACTGATGTAATTTTTCGATTTTCTCAAATTTCGCTCCAACGATTTTGTTTAAAATTCATAAATCAATTATTTTTTAGATGCTCTTTAAAATGTATATTGCCCTCAGGGTTTGGTGTAGAGGTTAGCGTGCTAATCTCGTATACCAATAGTCGCGGGTTCGGGAACCCCAGGCAGTCCGATGATTTTATTTAAGCCAATTGGAAACCAAATACCCCAGAGGAAAAAATCCAGTGGGGTCAAGTCTGGACTAGTCGGAGGCCACTCAACATTTCCACGACGACCAATTACGGGGCCTGGAAAAGCATTCTCGTATCACCTGTAATATGATATGTCAAATCGGAAAAAAATAAATATTTATACGTCTATGTCGTTGTTTGCGATGTCACCTAACAGTGTCTAAAGTAACAACGACATATATTGTATTTATGGCGTGTTAGTCACAGGATACATTGATGTAGTGCATATCCTGAAGATGAGAAGTGTAGAATTTGGTCGAAAATTCACCTCTTTTCTTTGCAGTTATAAAATTTCATTAGTAATGGTCAGTGGCGTAGCGAGGGGGGCAAGGGGGTCATGATGCCCCGGGCGCCGCCTCACAAAGGGGCGCCAAATGGTCCGCAAAACAAAAAAATCTGGTGTGACTGGCGTACAGCACACAACTTTCTCTTACCTTCGGTAATCGAAAGTTGTGTTCTGTGCTTGTCACACCAGATTTTTTGTGTCGAAATATATTTAGTTTCCGCCAATATATTAGAATTTAAGATGTCAAATTTATAAACATGGGAAAATATTTATATTTTGTTACCATGGCAACCATTTCTCCTATCTTTCCTATGAAATACAAGAGTAAAGTGTGCTTCAAACAATTTTGAGGGCAAAACGAGAATATACATTTGAAAGAGCATCTAAAAAATAATTGATTTTTGAATTTTAACCAAAATCGTTAGAGCGAATTTTGAGAAAATCGAAAAAAACTGAAAAAGTACATCAGTAAAGTACTAGTACTCTTTGGCCAATTTTGATTAAAAGCTTATTTTTCCGGTCCCGGCAGGTATTTAACTTAAATATAAAATTTCATCCTCCTAGCTCAATTCCTTCATGCTTAAAATTGAACACACACACACACACCCACCCACCCACCCACCCACACACACACACACAGACAGACCATGTTGCGAAAACCACTTTTTTGGATTCAGGGGACCTCAAAACGTGAAGATCCATCAAAATCTCGACATCGAATTTTTGACATGAATCCAATACTTTCTCTCTATATATATATTACATATATACATAGGTAAGAGAAAGTAAAAAAATTGCTAGATAATTTTTATTTTTATTATAATTGATTTCTGGAAAATATATTTTAAATGTAGTGCCAG
>JAKCPI010026068.1:0-15133 GCA_023213315.1 Euborellia annulipes | reverse complement strand
TAGTAATAAGACATGTTTGAGACGTGGTATATTTTAGTTAGTAATTAATATAACAAAAATTACAATTAGAGGAATTTTTAATTATTTTAGATGTCAAGTTTAAAAGGAGATTAATAAAATTATATTTCCATTCAAATTTTGTGACATTATACAAATTAATTTGTATTTGTGTGTGTGTGTGTGTGTATAAATTAATATCTATTCTAAAAGGCGTTACCTTTACGCGAGGACAATACAAGGGTTGCATGCGTATTTGTATTATAAAAGACTCACCTCCACAAGCCTGTTTGAAATCGTCGCAGCAATCGCCCAACTTGAGACAGGCATGATCGCAATAACAGGGTTTATCAGCGAGGGTGGCCAAAGAGGGCATTCCCTCGCCCAAAACCCCCGCGACGGCCCTTTGCACCACACAACTGCTGTCGCGGCCAGTGCAGCAAAGGGCTGCTTGACGACAGCTTCCGGTTGCTGAGGCACATGCCAAAAGGGCCAGAAGAAGACCATTCAAAAGGGCGGCGGCCATTGTTCCACTTTCAATTAAAATTTATCCACAAATGCAAGGCCATCGAAATAACGTCCCTCCTCCATACACAACAAAATAATGATAAATTATTTAAAATAAAAAATTACTAAAGTTTCGGTGACATCTATTTTCTTTAGACGAAATTTTTTTTTTTTTTATAAGTTGTCGCTGTTATTGGACATGTTTAGAAAACTTTTAGTTTATTTATATCGGTCTTTCTCACCGATTTCATTTAAACACATGGCAAAAAAAACATTTATTTATTTTTTTTTTTTATTCACTTGAAAGATGCTTAAAAAGTTAGTAAAACGCGCACGAGCTTTTGTTGATTCTCTTATACACGGGAAAATGAACAAATATTTAAAAACCAACTAAGTTTCTTTTAATAATTCCATATTTTTTTTTTCCTAAGTCCACCCCTTTTATCTCGCCATCTGTAAAAAAAAAAAGAGAAAAAATGCATTTTTATATAAAATATTGGAAAAGAATTTAAAAAAGTAAATAAAAGAAGACTTCAAAGAGTTTTTTTTTTTTTTTGTATAATTCACTAATAAAGATATAGGGGTACTGCTGAGGTTATATTACGCTTTAACTAAAGAAGTTTGATATCTTTAAATACTCTTCTTTTTACCTTTCAAAGGACTGAGTCTTTTTAAGTGTTTAAGCTTCGTTTATCATCAAATACGAATTAATAAAATTACTTATATTAAAATCATATTCAACAAAACTTAAAGATACTGTATTTCTTTGACAGAGTGTTTAGAAATTTCGAGATTTTTTTCTCTCTGGCAAGTGTAAATTTAAACTTCGGTCCGAAAAACGAACTCAATTAACCGAACTGATCTATAACTAATCCGGAGAGGAGAGGGATAAGTAATTATTATTATTTTTTTAAAATAATTAAAAGTAAACACTAGGATTAGTTTAAAAAAGGATTTTTATTTGATTTAATGTACATTTTTCTATGTTAAAACATCATAATCAGAACCTTATTATAAACTAACTGACAAATTCCATTGTTGATCTATTTATAACTTAAAGTAGATGGCAGCACTAATATACCATTTTATATTCTAAAAGAATCAGCACTGTTACACAATTCATCAACCATATAATTGTTTAGTGGCTATACCGAACGTCGCGGGTTCGGACCCAGGCAGTCCGATGATTTTATTTAAGCCATTTGGATACCAAATGACTTAAATAAAAATGCCTGGACCCCCAATTGATATATTAAACATACTAACTATCGTTAAAAGTCTTAAATGGCCTGAGTTGTCGAAAAGACTGTGTGAATGTGTGTGTGAGTGTGAGATGAGAAAATAGTGTGAATGTTTAAAAAAAAAATTGTTTAGTGGTGGCAGCACTGTATTTATATACCATTCCGCCATCAGTGCTGCCACCTATAAACAATTATATGGTTGATGAATTGTGGAATAGATAGCAGCACTGTTACACAATTTATCAACCATATAATTGTTTAGTGGTGGCAGCACTGATTTGTATACCATTCCGCCGTCAGTGCTGCCACCTATAAACAATTATATGGTTGATGAATTGTGTAACAGTGCTGCTATTTATTCAAATAAGGTACAGTGCTGCCATCTACATTTTAGATCAACAATGGAATTTGTCAGTTATTGATAGTATGCAATAAGGTTCGGATGATGATGTTTTAATATCGGAATGTAGGCTACATAAACCAAATAAAAATTTATTTTTTTAAACTAAACTAAAAACTATTTATTCCACTTATTAAAAAATTAAAGCCACTTATGTCATAATTAGTTTTTTATATTCTAAAAGAATCAGAAATAAAAATTTTAAACAAAAAGATATAATTATAGAAGAGAAAATTATTCTTATTATCGATGAAAATTATTAATAATATGTAAACAGTAAAAAAATGTCAAAGTAGAAATTATTAATCTTATTTAGTGAATTTAAAAAGAGCTAAGCCCCTCCCTTTTTTTATTCGGTGTTGTTTTTTCTACAAATGAGGTCTCATTTGTGAAGCAAAAAAAAAAAATGAATAAAAAATTTATTGTTTTAGAGCAATAAAAACAGACAACATACATACATACATAATTAATTAATTAATTAAATGATCAGGGTTTATGAACGTGATCATGAGTGAATCTGTGTATTAATTATATATAAAAATCCCTTTGTATTTTAATCATAAAAAAAAAATCAATTTTCTCATTTTTGTTGCGGTTTTTTTTTATCCACATTTTGTTTTGTTTTTTTAATATTCATATTGCTATTTTGGATTAACCAAATGAATTTAAATCCTTTTTATTCCTCCCCTCTTCATCGCTCTTTTATGTTCGGTTTAAAGGAGAGATATTTGTATTTATTAAAGATGTTGGAGCTACGTGTCATTTTAAAGCCAGTGGAGGTCAAGTTCATTAAAACCGATTTTTTCTTATGTAGTGTATGTAAATAAAATATCTCAAGAATCAAGAGATTGCAATTTTAAACAACAAATCGGATAGATAAGGGTTTTGGTTGCCTACATTCAAGGCTCAAGCGATAGATTTAGTTAATCTTAGCACGCTCTGCTTCTATCGAATATATCAATTCATCATCTTTAAGCAAAATAACTTCGAGATTCTAAACCCTTCACGACCTTTTCTCTAACAAAACCTGTCAATAATCAGTTGAACTAAAAAAGTGAATTAATATAATTTTGATTAATTTCTTAATTCTTGTAAATTGTATTTTCTTGTATACAAGAATTGAAATCGTCGAAAAATTCGCCCTCGAGAATTTCGATAATTTAGAAGATAAATTTTCGAATCCCTAAAAGTTAGGCATTTAATATATATTTTTTGGTAAGATGTTTGCATAACTACAAGGCGCTCTAGGCAAGTGCTGCCACTCGTGTTAATTTTGTTAATCTTCAATGGCTTAAAGTTTTTACTTTCTCTTACCCTATATATGAAATATATAGAGAGAAAGTATTTTTTTTAAGAAGTGAATTTAAAAATTAATTAATCTATAGAAGAAAAAGAACGCGGACAATGAAGCTAGCATAATAACCTAAAACAAAAGCCACCTCCTCCTATGAAGTACAAGAGTAATCTAGTCTTCAAAAGATTTCAAGGGCAAAATGAGAATATACATTTTTAGGTGCGCGTCTCGAAAAGCCGTTAGAAGACGATTCACTACCGAGTTACTCTAGGCGGCAAGAGAAGGCGTTAGTTTTTCCCATAGGAAAACAAAGGATTTATTCCATATCATTTCAAAGATTCCAGCTAATTAATTAAGGGTAAAAAATTAATTATTTTTTAAAATAATGAATACTAATTTAATTATCTATAAGATATAGAGCGAATTATCTTTTATTTAATGCGATTAATCTAAAAAAAAAAATAATTAAATAAAAGCAACTTGTGTTTTCTTTCTTGGACAAAAAGTGACAGGTAGTATGTCTTTTTTCTGGTATAATTATTAAAAATCAATAAATTTTCAATAATAATTATTTTTGGTTAGGAGCGCTATCATGTTATCATCATTTTATTTTTTCGAAAATCAAAATTTTTTTCGAAAATTAAAAATATTTTAAATAGCTTTAATTAAAAAAAATTTTTTTTTTTTTTTTTTTAACACACATTTTTCTCATTCACTCTCACATTCACACAGTCTTTTCGGCAACTTAGGCCATTTAAGACTTTAAACGATACTCGTATTTATATATTATATATTTATTGGGGGGTCCAGGCATTCTTATTTAAGCCATTTGGTATCCAAGGGGCTTAAATAAAATCATCCGACTGCCTGGGGTCCGAACCCGCGACGTTTGGTATACGAGGTTAGCACGCTAACCTCTACGCCAAGCCCCGAGGGCAAAAAAAATTTGAGGTCAATAGCTTCAAAATTATGGCCGCTAGAATCTCCCAAAATTAGCACCCCGAGACGCGCACCTTAAAGAGCATCTAAAATCTAATTAATTTATGAATTTTAATCAAAATCATTAGACTTTGACGGAAATTAAAATAAAAAAACTGACAAAGTACTTCAATAAAGTAATAGTACTTTTTGGGTAATTTTAATCTCCCCCCTGTTCTGTACCTAATGAAATTTTAACCTCAACATATCCAGGAATGTAGCCTATAATGATAGACAATAAATTTTTTTTTGTATGTTTCCAGAAAACATTTAACTACAAATTAAAAACTACTATTAATTTAAAAGCTAGAAACTAATTAATTAGTTTTCCATTTTCCCAAATAATTAATTTAGGTCTCTTTTTTTGTTGAATCGAGTATTGAGTGGCGTGAACATTTTTGCAGGCGAATTAAGAAAAGGCCTGGGAGCTGCTTTTGAATGCCCCATTAGAGTATTAGAAAATGGAGTCGTTTTTCAAGCGCCAACTCTATGAAGAGAGGGTGTATGTATGTGTGTGTGTACGTAGTGAGTCTGAATGCAATAGGGCATGTGAAATACGATGCAGACTGAGAGCTGAAAGGCTGGTGTGCAGTGCTGACTCTTAATCACCGGAGGGGGCTGGCCCAAAGGTGACAATTGGTCCAAATTCACTGAACATAGACAGATGCGTGTATTTTGGCCCGATGCCATCCAAAAGGACCATGTCCGGCCATTGGGCCCTTCGGCCCTTCCATCTGCCAAATGCTCTCTTCCTCTCGTTTGCATGCTAAATCACCCCGGCTCTTCGATCTGCTAATTAATTAATTCTTCCTCTAAATACCATTTAACGCTCTCTCTATATGAGAAATTATTTTCTAGCATCAAATATATTTATTAAACTAAAGAAATATTTTTTTTTAGTTTTCCCTCTTGGTTATGTGTCTATTTGAATTGGATTAAAAAAATTTTATTTCATTGGCACTACCAAAAAAAAATAAGATTACTTCTTACGCAGCTCCCTTCCCTTTAGTAGGGCTTTTCTTCTCCCCTATTTCTATAAAAAGAGCTATTGAAATTTTATATTTAAGTTAGGTACCCCCCTGGGACGTGACTCTAAGCTATTTATTAAATAGAATTTTTTTAAACATTTATAACTATTTAATTAGTCTCAGCGCCTCTTTTGTCCATTTCGTGGAATAAATGTTAGTTAAAACATACAAAGTTTAAAAAAAATTTATTGAATATAAACTTTATTTTATTAACATTAACACCTAATTATTTATTTTTATTTTTCTATTTCAAAAAAGTTTTAAATAAAGTTATAATCAAAAAGTTCTGATCTCATATTCAAACTTCAGCCATCACAAAATAACAACCGTAATAATAACAAAGAAATAAAATAAACAATGACTTTTTATTTATGGTAACTTTTCAGTATTGATATCTCACAAGACGAGTGTACGGCCTTCCCCTCACTAATGAAAAACAAATTCTGTTAATGCGAGAGAATGCGCTTCTCAAGGGTTCGTCTAAAAAAAAATGTTAAAGATTTGCCAGCATGTCTTAAGAAGCCCTTGTGAAGAAGCATATTTCTAATAGCATTTCTAATGTTTTCATTGCTTTTATGATTAATATCAAAATCATAATATATATACATCCTGAATCTTGCAGACAGATTATAATTATTAATATTACAATTTTTTAATATGTAAGGTTTGTTGTAAGAATAAAAAATCCATGCTATACAAATTTTTTTAATTTATTTTCGCTTTTTATATATTTAGACGTTTACCTATTATTTACAATTAATGCTAGTATGTAGAGGAGGTAGTGTAACAGAAGAACACTACCAAGTTAGCCACCAAGGCTTTTAGAAATATGCTTCTTCGCACCGGCATAAGGCATGCTGGCAAATCTTTAAACATTTTTTTTTAGACGAACCTTTGAGAAGTCCATTCTCTTGCTTTAACAGAATTGCAGTACTACACATAAAAAAAATTTCAATCAAATCGGTTAGGGGAAGGCCGTAAGTAAAATAATTATCGATATTCTTTAGATTCACTCCAGATAAATATGATATCCCAAGGAGAGATATTTATAAATACAAAAGACCAACCACACCTGTCTTAAACACCTCTTAGAATTTATTTTATAAATTGCATAAATTATAAAATTTTATGCTAATTCTTTTTTCAAACTTTTATCTCATACTTTATATTAAAAGCAATTGGAAAAACTTCCATTCTATTTCTAGTATTGTTTTCAAAGTCTCTGTCAAACTCAGATGAAGAATTGGATCTCAACAAATTTTCTGATTTTCATTTAGAAGAAAAAAAAAATATAGAACGAATTTTAAATGAATTTTGGCATTCAGATTTTTTTTTCTTCAATAGAATATGTTATGATAAAGAACAGATTGGCTTATTGATTTCAAGTTTAATCCGTAGGAGGATATTAAAAAAAAAAGTTTGATATAATAAATTTATTTTCCGAGATATATTCAAAAGAAAGGCAATGAAATTATCTGCAGGGTAGAGAAGATGCAGCCGGATTTCTAATTAACTATTAAGTAGAAGATTCTTAATGAAATCGTCCCTACCATTCTAACTATTAATAATCTGGTGTGACTGGTCGCAGAGAACACAACTTTATCTTACCATTGGTAAAAATCCGGTCAACCTATGCCATTATTAGAGTGAATTTTTTTTTATCGAAAACAATATGATTATTATTAAATATTAATTAATCAATTTAAAAAAGAAACAGTTCAATGACAGACAATAAAGAAGCTTTCTGATTGACTATTAGAGCAGGCGATAATAATCGAACAGCTTAAATCTTCCTACTTTCCTTTAAATAATCTTTAATTCTAAATCCTTAAACAGAGATAGAATAAATAAACAAACCGAGTATTAAGACTAATCTTAACATTTATTAAAATAAATATTTCGCCGCAAATTTAATGAATAACAAATAATTAAACAGTCCCCCCATTCCAGCTTGTCTCAAAAGTAATTCCAAGAACATGCTAATTTCCTCTTATTAGGAATTACATTTACAAGTTGTAGCAAATGTCTTGTTATTAGCATTTCATTCTTATCTCCAAATATCTATGATGTTTAATATTAAAGAAATATTCTCTTTAATAATAAGTGAATGAAAATTATAAACTAACAATTTTAAATCTAAAATTACTTAAGAAATTAAAAAACTACGAAATAATAGGCTCAACTTGCCACTTTTCCATTAACTTTGCAAACCAAATAATAATGAATTTAGAACAGATTCTTCATTTAATCTAAAGATATTCAATTTAATAAAATAATTTATCTTACTTACGTTATTATATAGAGAAGTATTGGTCAGAAATTCGTTGTCGAAATTTTGACGGAAATACACGTTTTGAGGACCCAAAAATGTGTCTGTCAGTGATTAAATTCAAGTAAAAATGAGCTACAAGGTTGGAATTTTATATTTAAATTAGATTCCCCCTGAGAATAAAAAAATCAACTTTTAAATAAAATCAGCCAAAGAATACTAGTACTTTACTGAAGTACTTTTTCAGTTTTTTCCGATTTTCTCAAAATTCCCTCAAACGATTTTGATTAAAATTTATAAATCAATTATTTTTTAGATGCTCTTTAAAATCTATATTCTCATCTTGCCCTCTAAATTGTTTGAAGCACATTTTATTCTTGTCCTTAATAGGAAAGATACGAGAAATGGTTGTCATGTAACAAATTAGGCCTATAAATTTTCCTTTGTTTATAAATTTTACATCTTGAATTCTAATGTATTCATAAATGTCGACACAAAAAAATTTACGTGACAAGCACAGAATACAACTTAAGAGTAAGTTGTGTGCTATGTGACAATCACACCAGATTTTAATTAATATTATTTGAATTAAATTAGATTCTTTTTTAGTGCCTCCCCCATCTTTTTTAAAATTTATTTAAGGTCTTTTACGGCATCGAATGCATTTTAGACCCCGGCTGTATTTATTTATACTGGATTGGTAGCCAATCCAAATGCAGTCCCACCCCTTACTAGTCCAGTGCCTACTAATTCATCTCTCGACATTCACATCCCTATAATATGTACAAAATTTTAACAGTGTTTTATAAATAATAAAGAACAAACGAATAACTTATTTTGAAAGTTTGTAAGAGCTAAACATCCCGTGATAGTGACTGCCTAAATACCGAAAAGTGATATTAAAGAAATATTTCAAATCAGCTGATTGAATAAAATGCATATGCCAAAAACATGACAGTGACACACTTAACTACATATTACGTTATTTATATTCTATTAAGCTGAAACCATCATAATTCATTATCAAGTTATTCCCTCTTGATCATCCAACATAGTGTCGTAATAAAAATGTATATTAACTCACCATTTGGGGAGGTGCAAATTGCCCAAAAGTCCATTATTCTTGGAATAAATTATTTTTAATGATTTTCCACTTTAAAGCTAATCTACTTAGGTTTGGGTTTAAATTTAATCGTTTTTAAAAGTATTTTAAATAAGCCTGAAGTGTCTTTATGGTATTTATTGGGAGAGCTTTTAAAGAAATTAAATAAATTTTACTATGTAAATTAAAATTGTAATTAACAAGTTTATAATAAGTCTATTGATTTTAAAGTAAAAAAAAATATATATTTTAGGTTTCATGTGGAAAAAGATAAAAATATTTTTATATTACAAGACTAGGATTCTTAACTCTTCCATAATTTATTAAATGAGATTTTTGGCTTTATACTTTCCTATACGCCTATAATTTCTCCAGATATAGCGATCTGTACTTTTCTTGTCGATCAAACACGTTAAGTAGTTAAGTAGAAATCCCAAAAAAAAAAAAAAAAATACACAATTTAGACAAAAGAGCAGCGGGTTGCCGATTCCTGGTATAACAGGTCGGTTGCATTAAAGCAAAATGAATTTTTTAAATGTTAGCTTAATTTGAAGAGCCAAACGAATATCCTCAGTGTGCCGACCCCATATCTAAAAGAATATGCTGTATATGTACTGTTATAGGCAATTATTTCAATTAGGAACCGACCGAATATTTGGTTTCGGTCCAAAATTCTGGTTTCGGTTTCGGCCAAAAACCAGCCGAAACCTGAGTTTGAAAAGATGGGTTGAGACTCGCACGAAAAAAAGGTCAAATGATTTCCACATGAGTGGGAAAAAATTCCATTTCCATGGCAGGGAAAAAAATTTTCGCCAAGAAAAAATTTAGTCTCTCGAAAAAAAAGGTAATATGATTTCCACGAGAGGGGTAAAAATTTTCCGCAGGGCGAAAAAAAAATGAATTTTGTATAGGAAATACAATTTTACGGTTTCGACCGAAACTAAGATTAAGGCCGAAATTCGGTTTCGGCTCAAAATCTTGTTTCGGTCGGACTCAAATATATTTAATCTAAGTGTTCAATTCATAAAGAATTAGTAGATTTCACTTAACAATGACTTTACAATACCAATGACTAAAATAAAACACGCGATAACTAAATAATTTAAATCCTTTTATAATATTTCTTGTGATTTATTTTTATAAATTTATATATATGCAATTAATTGATGGCAAAAAAGGTTTCGAGAACAAAACTATTACCGTTTAAAGGGTTTTTAGAAGTAAAGTCTAAAGTGTAATGACCCCATATAACAAGTAATAGTGTCAAATCTTAAGTGGTGAAGCCAATCAATGTTTATTTGTACTGCCAACGCCTGTTTGATAGGCAACCAAAACAGATCTTCTGTTTCCATTTTAACTAACTCACAGGCGGATTAACATTGTGTGATTTATTTTAGCTGGTGCATTCTCTGGGATTGAACGAGTGGTGGATCTAAAATTTTGAGGGGGGGGTTAGAAATTTGTGGTATATAGAGGCTTTTTTAGGATGAGAAGTGTAATTCTTTTGCGAATTTTCTTCTTAGCACATGTTAAACAATTAAAGTGTTTTATTATAGATAGTAAAAGTACAATCTAGGAAGCATCTTTTTGAAAGCTCTCAGTCTATTTAAAGTCCAATGAATTGATTGAGGAGATTTAATTTAATTTTTTTAACAAGTTTTTTTTTTCACTTAGAGATTAATTTTATTCCCTTCTGTTCAAAGAACAAAAAACTCTACTAAAGAGCTTTACATTTGGAAAATTAAAAAGTTTAATTTACTAGATTAGATTGGATGAATGTATTAACTATTAGTTTTGAAATATTTTAAATATTTTTAAGGGAAACGTTGTAACATAAAGTTTGGAAACTACTGGCCTAAAGTAAGACTCATTCTAGAAAATTATACTATGTGTAAAAGCCAAAGGCGGATCCAGGGAAGTTTTTCAGGGTTTTAATTTTTTTCTGACTAGACGCGAAGCTCGCCGAGGGCGATAGCATTGTTAATTATTTTATTTATTAAGATTGGATAAGGGGTTGAAAAATTGAAAAAAATATTTTTTAAATTTATTTTAGCTAAATCGAAGCCAAATAAATAGAAAACATTCAAAAAATAGCGTTGATTATTATTTTGATTAGGGGGGGATGAAGGGTTGATTATTTAAGAAAGGCCTTGGAATATTCTAAATCACTTATTATATATCAAAAATTCTTTAAATTAAAAATTTAAGAAAATATAAAGAAAAACTCGCTCTTTTAATATTGAATCGTTTATGAGCTCCAAACTCGAAGTGGGCGTACGTAATAAAAAATAAATAAAGAAATTAAATAAATTTAAAAGGTCAAAAAATTAATTAAAATATTCCTTTACAGACCAGTTGCAAATGATGGTGAATATTTATGTACTTTTGGGATTTTTCATAGAAACAAAAAACATACAATGGAACAACAAAACTTGTATTATAAATGAAGAAGGAAGAAAAGAGAGGATGTTCTTGATCCTTTGGCTTTATTTTATACAGTCGATTATAATACTTTAAGTGGAAATGAATTTCCTGATTCATCTCCGGGGTATTATTAAATCACAGTGCTGAATAAAAAAATAAGTTAATTTTTCGAAATTGGAAAATTGGCGAAGATAATGTTAAAAATAATTGATATTAACTTAAATATCCGAGAAATTAGAGAGCACCGGCGAAAGGGCAATTTATCAATCTTAAAAAACCAAGTGTGATCTAGAGCAGGTGTCTGCAACCTGTGGTCATAAGTTTTTACCCCTTCAATAAGCAAGCTTATCCAACCGATAGCAAATCATCTATAAAATAAACAAGAACATACTTAAACTTTGAGTTAAAAAATGAGTCTTTTTCACATATGATTAGCTATCTGAGGTATAAGTAAAGTTATGTGAAGTTAGCAACTTAATAAAGCAAGGCATCATTTATTAAAATTATTAAAAATAAATTTTGTTTAAACTCTTTTGGGCTACAGAGGTCATTTAGGGGTTATTTCTTTAATAATATAGATTTTTTAAATGGCTACCGGGGGGCGTTCCACATCCTGATTGCTCGGAGTCACTAAAGACTTTAAACAAATTTCAAAAAAAAAAAAAACACACTTCAATTTAAGGGCCTAGGAACGGAGTAGAGCAACAGTCACCACAATCGTTGCTGTTAAGCAATGCCAAGCACGGTGAAATCTGGGGGCCCCAGAAATCAACATGTAGAACGTCCCCCGGTAGCCAACGGTATTATAAATGTAATAATACTGTATATATGTAAAATTAAAACCCTAAGGCCTCTGCAGCCGAAAAAGGGGAATAAAAAAAAAAAACACACAGCCAGATCCACCTAGATCAAGCAATACCAAGAGAAAACCGTTGGGAATCATATATATAAATAAATATATAAATAAAAATATAGTAAATATAGTTAATCTCAATAATGAATGAAAAGGATCCTAAAAAAAAATTAATCATCTTTCGGACTCAGTGTTGTGAGACGGTAAAATAAGGATATAAAAAAATCGTGGGAGGTGCCCCAGATTGTATTATTGTGAAAGAGTGACGCTATAAAAAAAAGACTGGTGATTAGATTAATGCTAATAGGGCTTGTGGCGAAAATAGAATTAGAAATAATTAAGTGGAAATAAATATTCACGAGGAGATGAGCAAGAATGAGAAAATGAAATTAACTTGGTGAGGTGCCACTTTTTGGAGTTGTGTGAATCTTGAAGTTGTTTAAAAAAAAAAACAAACAAAGTCATCATCTTTAATTCTACTAAAATTTGAAACGAAATGATAAATTTCATTTACATTTTCTCTCTAAATAGCAACGGCAGTAATTAGACGATTAATTTAAAAGGAAATGGAGAAAGAGCAAAATTATTATTATTATTATTATTATTATTATTATTAAACTGAGATGTTTCTTATGTTCTTTTGTAGGAAATCATCGATATAACAAATAAGAACACGCTTAAACTTCGAGTTTCAAAATCTCGTGTGACTGGTGTGCTGTGCGCACACAAATTTCGATTACCGAAGGTAATGTCACACCAGATTTTTTGTGTCGTAAAGGATTTTCTTTTATCCATCAGGGATTTTATTGTTTAATTATTAATCCCTAAATGGCCTAACTAGCAAAGAAATAAAATAAAAAAAAAAAAAAAATTAAAATATTGAAAAAATTTTGGGGCCTCAAGCACTAAAGACTATTTTTACTCTCTTCTGGGGAGGGGGAATTTTAATTTATTTTTTAAGTTTTTTTTGGCATTTAAGATCATAGAGACTTTCAAAAGATATTAATTGAAATTAATTCTCTCAAATTGTAATAATTTATTCTGTGAACAAAATATCTCAAGAACGAAAAGAGCTATGAGGTTGAAATTTTATATTTAAGTTAAGCACCCCCGGGACCGGGAAAATAAGCTTTTAATCAAAATCGGCCAAAGAGTACTAGTACTTTACTGATGTACTTTTTCAGTTTTTTTCGATTTTCTCAAAATTTGCTCCAACGATTTTTTTTTTAATTCAAAAATCAATTATTTTTTAGATGGTCTTTGAAATGTTTATTCTCATTTTGTCATTCAAATTTTCTGAAGACCACTTTACTCTTGTACTCCATAGAAAACCAGATAGAAGAAATGGTTGCCATGGTAACAAAATATATATATTTTCACATATAAATTTTACATCTTGAAAATCGAATGTACAGTACTGTCGGAAACTAAATACAAAAAATCTGGTGTGACAAACACAGTACACAACATTCGATTACCGAAGGTAAGAGAAAGTTGTGTGCTGTGCGCCAGTCACACCAGATTTTTACAATACAAATTTTACTTTCACACTCACACTTTTTTCTCATTCACACTCCCATTCACACAGTCTTTTCGGCAACTCAGGCCATATAAGACTTTTTAAGATATCCTTTATTGATAAATCTACATATATGGGGTCCAGGCATTCTTATTTAAGCCATTTGGTATCCAATTGGCTTAAATAAAATCATCGGACTGCCTGGGGTCCGAACCCGCGACGTTTGGTGTACGAGGTTAGCACGCTAACCTCTACGCCAAGCCCCGAGGGCAAATTTTACTTTAAGATTTAATCTTCCTATCCTAGAGATGATAAGATGATAAACTTCTAACGCCAATATGCTTAACTTTTCGACCACAAAACTGCAATCTGAGCCTGCTGGCAATATCTTATTGATTTATTAAGACATCGGAGAAATTATTAATGATAATAGAGGGAATGCTTAGGATTCCACTATTTGTTAATGTAATGCACCTGTTTAGAAATGTATTCAGAGATGCCTTCACTCCCCCCCTCCCCCTAAAAAGCCGCCACTATGAAGAGAGAAAATGAAAAAAGATTAAAAAAATATTATTTATTTGAATCATCTTCTTATTAATTATGGTAGCCAGAGGAAGAGAATAAGGAAAATTAGAAGAGGGTTTAATTAAAATCACTATTTTTAATAAAATTTTTATATGGACAATTTTTTTTTATTATTTATTTAAATAATGACAACCTACTATAGTTTCGAAGATGGATTATATCAATTATGGGATCTGCATATAAGAAATCAAATCCTTAATCCGTTCAAATAACCAGCACAATTTCTCTACTGGTAGAAGAGAACGCAATATAAAAAATAAATAAATAAACAAAAAATAATTACTACTTTTTAATTGACCTGGGGTGAAACAAAAAAAACAAACTTTTTTTTGTATTTGTGCGTATTTTGAACATCATAAAGATAACAAAAAAAAAATAAAAAACAAAGTGACTAGAACCACAAAACAGTTAAATGAATGCATGCTAGTGAAGCGAAATATTTATTTTTCATTGTAAGAGCCGATATAAAAAAAAAAAAAAAAAAAAAAAAAAAACAATTCCAAACAGAGAACAATTTTTATATATTTGTAGATTAATTAAAAACGCCATATAGGCATGCACTGAAACTGACGACGAACATAAAAATCTCATTCAATGGACTAAAAATTAACAATTATAAGAAGAGAAAAATTAAATAATTTTCAAATCCATAGACTTATAAACTATCCACTTGTTGAATCAGGAAATAAGAGGTCGAATTTATTACAGTAGAATCTCGATTATTAGATCTAGTTGAGAGTTGGGGATTGTCCGGATAATCACAAATTTCTGTAATCAAATACAGTGGAGATAGGCGGAAACGCCCAAGGGCCACTAGTGAAAGTGTGAGATAGTGGGTGTGTGTGTGTGTAATCAAATACAAATTTTTAAAGAAGACAGGGCATTTTTATTATACTAAATTTTTTCAAATTCTAGGCTTTTTATATTTAAAATATA